>JAVJIF010005122.1:0-241539 GCA_038442645.1 Agave tequilana
AATAATAATAACCACCTCCACAATGTTAGGGGAGGGGAGGGCTCACTGGGTCGCTCTTTTTGTATTTGAATAAGAATGTTTAGGTAAATTAGTCTGACAACGTATTGTATGGGAGCCTGCAATATGCAATATGCATCTATGGAACTACATCCTAATCATGGAAAATGTCATCTTCCAAACAGCATGTGTAATAAGCCTAGCCTTTTTAGTTATGTAACATTACTACGCTCATGCTAACTCTCATACAGGTTCCTCATCTATACCCTATTAGCCTTCCGTAGGAAGTTCAAACTCAAACATAATTTTCAGAAATCTCAACCATGTCCAAATACCATCTTCGCTGACAAAATCCACCTTACATATGTGGATCAAGTTCTCACACGTAACTGTTTCTTGCTGGAATCTGCATGTTTTCAGTGATTGAAGGACTGGACATACACTTTTGTGTTCTGCTACTGATACCGACCGAATAACACCGGAACCCCAATACACCCGCAACAAATAGAAGCCCACCCACCAACACCTGGCAAAACTGGAAAAGAAAAAAAAGAAGACGGGCGGTTGGGGGGGGTGGGTTGTTGGGGCGGGGTTTGGGGGGACAATAACCAAAAAGGAACTGATCAAATTGAACACCATACTCTCTCTCTCCCTTCTTGTTTTCACCACTTGTCCCTGAGATCATCATAAATAAGTTTTATGTGCACAGGATAACCTCGGAGATGTGCAACCTTAGATCCCTCTAACATCCATGCAACTATGTTAGAATCTTACAATGATTCATTCTCTAGGTTAGCAAGAAGAATTACAAGAAATTACATTCCCAGTTCCCTTCCTCCACAGATACGAAAAGGAATCCAAATCATCAACCACCAACATGCACCAAAGAATAATATGATTCTACACCAACAATTCACATAAGCAAAGTCTCCCCACCAGAGGTAACAATCTCAAATGGAATGATGGACTTATTAGAAGCATCTGAATAGATTTCTGGAACCAGTGCCAGGATGTGTGATAGCTTTGTTACTTGAAGTTGGGACCACCATGACAGTCACTTGTGTCCATGCATGGAATCTTGTGTCCCACCAATGTAGCTGTCTGTCATCTAGAAGTCGAAGTCAGTTATTTCTAGCATGCCTCTTGTCATTGTTTGTACTCATAAAAGACATCTTTTAAAGTTAAAACTAATTACCATGTCCATCAAAACCGGCAAGCAACATGCTATTCAACCATTGATATTTGTAAATCCCAATGAATCAAAATGCACAATGCCACTGCTGATGTAGGTAGAACTACAACATAGAAAATTACGTAACTAAAAAAGAGTTTGAACTAGTAGTTAAATTGAGGTAATCAAGATTATGTAAGGCAGAGTATAATAAGTATGAGAACAACCTGAGACAAACTTATTCCTCTAAACATAGGCTCAACATAAAGCCCTTGTGTCTTTGCATTGGCTACAGATGAACTGATGAAATTTACTAGGCACCTCTCCCTTCTTTTGAAGAAAGGCTGTAGCCTGGGGTTCACCTCCTATAACCCAACCCCTGGTTTACCACTAAGTCAGGTCTCTCCTTGTGTATAGTGCTTCGTGATGATATTGTCCTAATTGATGCGAGTAGAAATGGATTGATAATATGTTAGAGAAGTGAAGAGAAATAATAAACCGAATGGACTTAAGAATGCAACTTTAACTAGGCAATGAGATGAAGCAAAGGCAACCATGGAAGATTAGGGATAGTGTCAACTCAGGATAAGATATGGGAAAAATCATTAAAGGTGATTTTGAACAGGTGCAGAACCTGTGGGCGTGCACCACTTAGGAGGAGCAATACCATAGTTGATGGTGCAGCCACAAGAAAGGGTAGAGCACAACAAACTTCAATTGACGAAATATAGATATAACTGCTGCTAATATAACGAGGAACGGCCCTTGATAGCATTAAATGGTGAGAATGGGTTCACATGGCCAACCTATAGAGTTGAGATAAAAGACTTTGTTGCTGTTCTTAGAAAAGTTATGAACAGTGAATATTGAAGCAGCCAAACAAATTCATGACATATTAAAAGGATTTCCAAATACTTCAATGACCTTTAGTTTCGAAAATAATTGGACATGAGAAGATTAGCAGTCTAAGGCTTTGTTAGGCAACAAGAGTTAACTCAAGAAAATTGATCTAATTCTTGCTAACTCTTGCCAAACGATCAAAAATAACAAGAGTTAGCAAGTAATGATGATTCTAGAATTAGATCAAAACCACACCCAAAACCACCTCGAGAAACACCCAATTCAAGAGTTGTTAATTCTACCAAAATGTTGGAATTAGTCTCTCTCTTTCTCTCTATCTCAACCCCTAACTCTAGCTAAATCCAATTTCAACCCAAAAAAAAAAAAGAAAACCTAAGTCCTAACTCCTTTCAAATTCTCTTCTTCCAAGACACTGAATCCTAACTCCTAACTCCAATTGCCAAACACCCCCTAAAGGGTTGATATAACTAGTAAACTAGTAAGAATCTTATGGAAATATTGGCATTTATATGGCTAACAAGATATGAGATGCCTTACCAATTTCTCGCTTTCCATTCTCAGGGCTGTCACTTCCATGAACAACATTTCTGTACAAAATTACAACATCAGATCCTCTTACATGCTAAAAACAATACAATTTTCTTTAGCTTTTCTTCTTCTCTTTTCCTCTTTTGGTGGTGGTGGTGGTTGCTTTTGTGTGTGTGTGTGTGTGTGTGTGTGATGTGGAAAGTGTTCCATTAGAGTAAAGTTTAAGCCTTCAAACCTTCCTGTCTGAACTGCTAGGTCGCCTCTTATGGTGCCCGGTTCAGCTTGAAGAGGGCTTGTTGCTCCTATAAGCTTACGAGCTGATGCAACAACACCAACCCCTTCCCATGCCTTCCAAGTAAAGAAGGTAAAGGGAAGAGGAAAAAAAATAAGTAGGAAGAATTTCATTTGTTCAGCAGTTAAAAATTATCTTGCACAAGTAAATGTCTAGAAGCATACCATACAGACAACTGGGCCTGAGGTAATGTAGTCTATCATCTTAGGAAAGAAAGGTTTCTCTTTCAAATCTTTGTAATGCTCCTGCCAACAGAAAATTCACAAGCTCTGAAGTAAAGTAAAGTTTCTGTAATTTTACTTCTGTTTCTTTTATTAGCAAGAGAAGAGAACAAGCAACAGTAAGGGGGAGAGGCCATGAAAAAGATAGAAAGCTTAAATGAAATGAAAATGTAGGACCACGGTCAAATTAATACTTTCTTCCAGTTAAAAAAGAAAGGAGGAAAAAATGGAAGCATTTTCAAGTTTAAGAGTTAGCTTTGTGCCTTCTCAAACACAGTTAAAGACATTCTTAGTAAAAATAAATGTGATAAACCGTAGTTGACAGTTTGTGCTTGCTAATAGAGGTCCTTAAAACCTGCACTATATACAGATGTGAAAACATAGTTCAGGTAACGTCTTCCAGTTTTGAAGGCATCTGATACTTTAATTGTCATATTGATGCAACTAAAGAAAATTATAATGATTATACACAATTTATAGCTCTGGTGCATGTTTTCAATTCTTGCTTCATTATCGTCTACAAGTAAATGAAGAGTACTGCTTCAATAATTATTTCAGCACCCCATATAATTTATTGGATAATCGATACTGTTGAAGCTAAATACCTTTTATTGATATCAACTAAGAATTTCCTACCTTTGTATTCAGTATAACAATGCTTCAATGTGCATCTTTTTATCAACTAAATATGTGCATCTTGCCACATGCAAACTCTTGATTCTTCCCTTGACTACTAGTATTTGCAAGAGTTGCATGAAATTAAACTGCATAAGCCATAAGATACCTTTTCATTCATCCAATCAACAGGTCTTTTAGATTAATAATGATTCACGCTTTTGTCCAACAATTTGGCGATTTGGACATTTGATATCAGGCTTAAGCTAGTTGTAACCTTTTATCAAATCTTTCATGACACCTTTAAACACCAACCCCTTTTTTGAAGAAATGCTGATGTTTAACTCATGATGATGATAATTTTCTCTAAAAATTGAGCATGCATTGGATAAACTTATTTGCTTGTAGAATAAAAAATCATCAGAAATTGATTTATACAAAATGATTATCATGTTTTTTACAGCTCGTATATAATTCTTGAAAAAGATGCAGACAGCTAAAACATTTTCACTCAGTTATTTCTGGTGAGATTATTTATATATATCATTTGAGAGTAGCAAGGCTTGGGCTAGATGCCCACAGAGAATTCTTACAACAGACTCCTAGAGGGTTCCTTTTCTTATGAGGATATTTATTAGTACATAGTTTCAATTATGTTGGTTTCAATGGTAGCAGAAGTTTTCATGTTTTTCTTGATGATGTCTTGTTATCCTCACAAGTCACAAGGATCATTGAACATTTGAGGCTTTTCATGTTTCCATGTTTTTCAGTAGTAGTAGTTTTAATTGCTGTGTGTTTAGTAGGTGCACCAAAATTTTTCTTTGAAAGGTGTATACAGATTTCATGAGTGATAACTTATGGATATCTTTAACAGACTTCTTGGTGGAAGAGCATAGTTTGTATTAGAATACTAGTCCTGTGCTTATGTGTTGAGCAGGTAGGTCTTATTCCAATCAAAGAGGAGTTGCGACTATTTTTGACTCTATTCTCTACATTCCAGTTGGGATATGATAAAGGGCTTCCTTCATATGATCAGATATAATTTAAAGAACTGAAAATGGAAAAAAAAATCCATTAGGGTAATTAAGGTAATACATACTCGTATATGTAACAATAAATTATCAAATCAAAGACTTAAAATGACTAGGCAAAAGCCACAGAACTAAACCATCATCAGGCGCAATCCATAGATCTATCAGATGAATCAATCTATGAAACAATCTAAAGTCAAATTAAACAAAGTATTTTTTTTTTTTCCCTTCTCATTAAAACTGAAAGTAAAAGAATTAGAAGGGAAACCTCAGCTAAGTCCTTGGGGCAACTGAAAAGCTTCAGACCCTTGAGCAAAAACCCCTTCTTCTCGAACCGAGAAATAATCTCTCCCACCTACGCGCATATAAAAACCAAAAAACATATAACAAAAACAATCAACAAAAACTCTAAAAAATTAAATCTTTCTAACTCTCATTACCAGCCCACGTTGAACCCCATCAGGCTTGATCATAATGTAAGTCTCCTCCACCTCCTCCTGCAATAAAATCGACAACCAAATCAAAACAATCTAGAATTGGGCTGTTTTTCAAATGGGTCCGCTTCAAAATCTCAGTTTGACTAGCAAAGGCAAAGATTTTACCATGGCCGCAACGAGGTGAGGAAGGAAGATGCGGGGTCTGTTCCTCCGCGGTCGAGCTTTGGCATGGCTGAGGCTTGTGGAGAGAAAGAGGAGGGGAGACGGCTGGAGGGATGAGAGGTGGCCGTAACTGCACCGGGGGGTGAGAGTAAGGGAGCGGCGGTAGTGGTCGGAGGTGGTGTTTCGTTGGAGGGATGGGGTTTGGAATAGAGAGCAGGGGTTTGTGCCGAGAAGAGCCATTGTCTCCATCCCTCTCTCTCTTCTCATTAATTTAGACTTTTTACCCTACTGGGGTAACGCTAACTAGTGCACCGCTATTATTGGTGAAAAATTAATCGATCAATCAGAAAAAAGAAGGAAGAGATTGACGTTGCTCTTTCTCGTCGATGAAGACAGACGGACAGACGAACAAAGTTTTTATATGAGTCACGAGAGAAAAACTTCTCTTCAATTTTAATAATTTAGACTTTTATATAGAATTTGACTGGTAGCAATGTTTTTGGATGGAAAATGATTCCTTGAAGAGCAATATTTTTCATACTAATCATTTGGCTTACTCATTTGTATACTCAACTCTTGAAGCAAGTGAAACTTATATCACCTCGATACTGATAACATATGGGGAGTCTACCTGCTGTAAGGCTGGGTATGCTAGTGGATAAGATCCATGCGGGTATAAAAATTATTTCTCCTTTCGAGAATGTTTTGACTAGATAAGCTTGATTTATTTTGAATCATGTTTTCTGGCTACTTCCATATTGATTTTGCAGCAATGACTCTTTTTGACTATTCTCTTAAAAATAATGTCTTGTCCTATGTTCATGTTGTAACAAATCGGCGCTTTAATACCAATTGTTACTCTCAGGATCGATGTTTGCAAAAATGACAATATGAGAATACTCGCAAAAGAAAAACTGTTGTAAAGTAAACTAGTAATACCTAAACAAAAGAGTAATAAGAAAGTACGAGGATTTAACGTGGTTCGACTCAAAAGTTAGCCTACGTCCACGGGGAGAGAACTTCAGAGAGCTTTATTAATAACTTGATACAAAGAGATTTAACCTTCCTCTTGATGCAATAAGAGTATTCACCTTTCTTCTTAATCTAGACCTAAATTACAAGAGTATTACCTTATCTCTATGCACCTTCACCTTACTCTTCTTTTTCTTAGCATCCTTTTGATCTCTTTTACTGGAGATATTTTTCTTGTTCGAGACAATTACAATGCTAGATTACAACTTTTCCTTATAGGATTTTACAAAACAACTCATATTTGGGCTATGAGATGATCTTAGCCATTGGATGCTTGAAGAATCTTGATCAATCCTATTAGGCGGTGATCTCCTTGATGTAGAAGAATTCTAGACCATTTCATTTCTAAAAATAAATCTTTCATTGAATAAAAACTGAGTCTTATTCGTACTCTACCAGAAAAGAAAACATGCGTCTGAAAAGAAAACTGATTCTGCTTCAAAAAAACGCCCCTATTAGTCAACTAGTCCATATAATTAGTCGACTAATTCCTGAAATTAGTCGACTAATTCCTGAAATTAGTCGACTAATACACTCATATAGTCGACTACTGTAAACTGCTCCTTCTCTGTTTCTGTCCATTAGTCGACTTATCCCTCTGATTAGTCGACTAATGGTCTTATTAGTCTACTATATAGTCGATTAACATACCTTGATTTGCTTCTATTCTTCTGCTTCAAGTCATCATCTTCTCCACTTTAATTGAATTTTCTTGAATCATCCTGTTGAAAACAAGGCAAAATCCTAACAATTTCTACCTTAACTTGCTTTTCGAGCCTTTGGTAAAACACCTTAAGATTTAGATTACTATCTTGATTCTTTCCTTAGTGGTAACTATGTCGTGAAGTCTTTAACTCTTGCTCCCTCTTCCCGAGGTTTTTAGTTGTTTTATCGCCATGGCTTGAGCCATCTCGAGCCTTGCCCAAATGCACCTTTTCTTCTTCCCGCAACACCTTGACCCGGTTAACGTCTCGTTACAGTCTTCCTTGAAGCTCCATCTCGCGATGAGCTCCCTTCCAAGCTTATCTCTGAAACTCCACCTCGAACTGAGTTTCCTTCTTTCTGCTTGTATAACCATTCACACTTATCTCCTTACGGGATTACCCTGTCTCCTTGGCTAAATGTGACGACACCTTATTGCACTTGGATCTGGCATCCTTCTTCGTCAAGCACCCGTATGGATATTAGATTGTAGCGTGCCTCTGGGACATATCAGACCGCCTCTAAAGCACGCACTGTCCTATCTCTTTCTATAACCTTGATTGTCCTAGTGCTGATGACTTTGCAAGCCGAGCCATCCACCATCTTGACAGTCCCTCCTCTTTGCAACCAAGGAGTTGAACAACTCTTTTTGGGACATACATGAATCGTGCTACCCAAATCAAATATCTAACTTTTACCATGAGAAGTGTTCTCTTCAATATAAAAAGTCATTAATACTTCGGTATCTTTTACACCGCTTGCTACGTCTGCTTCCGAACTTTGTCCCTTCTTTTTCAACCACTCTTGTCGATACTTGCAGTCATTCTTTCAATGACCTTCTCTGTGAAAAAGTGACACGTCTTTGACGAGCCCGGACCTTTCTTTATTTCTCCTCTTCATTTCCTTCCTGTGACCACCAAACTCGATCCTGTCTGCTCCTCTTGATTTGACTTTTTCCTAATCTCATTAGATAAGAGAGTTGACGTGACCACCTCCAAGATGAGAGTTTTCTTACCGTAAAGCATGGTGGTAATGACGTGATCATATGATTATGGAAGCGAACTGAAAAGTATCAACGCCTTGTCCTCCTCGTCGATATTGACATCAACAGCTAGAAGCTCGCTGATGAACTTGTTGAAGAAGTTTAAATGCTCAACACTATTGTCCCTTCGTTCATGCGTAACTCATATAATTATTTCTTAAGATACAGCTTGTTGGAGAGGCTTTTATCATATACAATGTTCTAACCTTGACCATAATCATCTAGCCGTTTTTTCATCCACCACGTTGTACGTCACCTCATCTGCGAAATATAGTTGGATCGTGCCTATCGCCTTTAGATTCATCTCATCCCAATCCTCATCTAACGTACCGGTAGATTTTGATGACTTAACCTGTAAGGTCTTATGAAGACCCTGTTGCACCAGCAACGCTTTCACCCTCTTTTGCCATAAGCCGAAGTTTTCTTTGCCATTGAACTTCTCGATCTCAAACTTTGTCATAAACTTTCTATCTTCGGCATATCGCCATTCGTCAACCTTTAGCTCTGATACCAAATGTTGTAACAAATCGGCTCTCTAATACCAATTGTTACTCTTAGGATTGACGTTTGCGAAACTTGGCAATATGAGAATACTTGCAAAAGAAAAACTGTTAAAGCAAACTAGTAATACCTAGACAAAAGAGTAATAAGAAAGAACACAAGAATTTAACGTGATTCGGCCCAAACTTGACCTACGTCCGTGGGGAGAGAACTTGAGAGAGCTTTATTAGTAACTTGATACAAAGAGTTCTAACCTTCCTCTTGATACAACAAGAGTATTCACCTTCTCTTTAATCTAAACCTAAATTACAAGAGTACATCATCTCTATGCACCTTCACATTATTCCTCTTTCTTAGCTTCCTTCTGATCTCCTTTGCTGGAGATATTCTTTTTGTTCGAGTTACAATGTTGGGCTACGACCTTTATTTATAGGATTTTACAAAACAACTCCTATTTGGACTATGAGATGATCTTGGCCATTAGATGCTTGAAGAATCTTGATCAATCCTATTAGGAGTTGATCTCCTTGATCTAGAAGAATTCTAAACCCTTTAATCTTAGAAACGAACCCTTCATTGAATAGAAACTGAGTCATATTCGTACTCCACCAGAAAAGAAAACCTGCGCCTGAAAAAGAAACTGATTCTGCTTCAGAAAGCACCCATATTAGTTAACTAATCCATATGATTAGTTGACTAATTTCTGAAATTAATCGACTAATACACTCATATAGTCGACTACTACAAACTGCTCCTCTGTTTTTGCCGATTAATCAACTTATCCCTCTGATTAGTCGACTAATGGTCTTATTAGACATACCTTGATCTGCTTCTTTTTTTTGTTTCAAGCCATCATCTTCTCCAACTTTGATTGAATTTTCTTGGACCATCATATTCTCTTAAAAACAAGACAAAGTCCTAACAGTTCAAGCATCCGTCTAAACAAGCAAGTTGCCTCTCAAATTGTAATGCATGGCTCAAACAGTAGATTTATTTGAGACCTGACTCCGGTTCAAAATTTCTTTCTAATTTTTCTCTTTTTCTGTTCGATTAAAAATCATCTAAATTTAAAAAAATTTATAACCGTAAAAAGTGAACTTTTATAATTTTTTCATATAAAATGAACTGCCTTTATGAGAAAAATTTCAATTGGTGCTAACACAATCTATTTGAGATCTAGATCTAATAATCCAAACCTAAAAAGGAAGAAAGGAGATTTTAGCATACTTCATCCCGTTTCTTTAGAGGTTTAACGACTTGTTGCACATGCCTAGTGCAATCGCGTGACCTGCGAAAGTGGTCTAATAATTTCTTAGATTTAGTTTTTTTATCTTGGTCGAGGACGAGCAAAAGATAGGTGTGGGGGTGTGATTGTACACTTATTTTGCACTTTTTATTACACGCCTATATTTATCGTGTAACAAATCTGCTAATTTTCTTATCTTAAATATCTATTTGCAGAAAATAATCATGGGGAGAAAGAGGATATTATCAAATAAATACTAGTTAAAGTCAGATTTAACTAGATCTATTTGGTTAGAGGAGGATATTCTCAACTCCAATTGTTTAAATTTAGATTTTGGTAAATCAAATCGATTAACCGAAGATCAACGGGGATATCGACGAAATCAAAAGCTCGAACAGAAAATCCAATTGGAAAAAGAAAAAAAAAGGATCAAACCATACATCTTCTCCCCTGGATGTGGCCACCACATCCAGGCTGCGGATCTGCGGCCAAAGTCATGGATCCGCGGCAATCTGGTGAGATTTAGGAGAGTGTTTGCTCCCCCTATCTTCAGACGCTCTCCCCCGTTCTGTATTTGCTATAAATACCTGCAAATTCTCAGTGTACAGGGAGAGATTAGGCAGAGAAGAATTCTTAGGCTAGTTTTCATTCTAGGTTAGTGTAGCTTTTTATTTTTCTTTTCATGTAACTTTTATTTCTTTGTAAGCATAATTAGACTGGGATTCATGTAAGTAAGAGAGAGATTTATGTCGAGAGTGACACCGATGTAACCTTCTCCTTTCTTCCATCGTTTCTACAAGCAATAAAAAGATAACTTTTTATGTTTTCTTTGTTTTTATATTCTTCTTCTCTTTTCTACTTTTCCTCTTTTGGTTTTTGATGAGTATCCAAACAAATCTAGTATAGTCTTGTTGTGTGTTCGCTACTGATATTTCATGATGATGATCTCCTCCTCAAGATTCGGTATCATTTCATTCTTGTTCGTCTTGATGATGTAATGTGAATGGGGACTGAGCTCGATTTTATGGATTATGTGTTGATCGCCTCCGAAGCAAGGTAAACGTGCCAACGATCCAAGGTAAGTCATCAACCGAAAAAGGTAGGTAAGTTCTTTTAGTTTTTCTTTTTTTCTTTTAATTCTTTAGTTTAGATCACTATCATCTCCTAACTCTTTTATTCACTCTTTTTAATTTCTTTTTATAAAATTATTTCCTATTTTCTTCACCTTCTCACTCTATCACTTTCTTCACAAATTAACATAACTTATTTTCTTTTCTTTTCAAGAACTAAAAGAAGAACTTTAACCATTTTTTGTGAACTAAAGAGAACTTGCAAAAAGCTTCCATCGCTAGTCCCTCCTTATGGTTCACTGCCCGCATAGACACTTGCTATAGCGGTAGCATTGAGTACCTTACACTACTTATTATCAATTCTGAAATTCTGTATTTTCTGTGTGCAGGTTTAAACTCAATCACCGAGACTCACCAGCTATAGGTCGAGTAACGACCGGAGTGAAGGTCTCCGTTGCCTCAGGGCCTCGGTCTCTTTGCCTAGATAATCGGGGTGAAACCAGCACTTTAAAATGTGTGTTTTGTAAAATTAGTGAAAAGCGGGTATGCTAATGTTCCCTCGATACTTCCGTTATAGCATTGACTCAACGGGTCGAATCCATAGGGACGGGAGGCGATAGAAGTATTAACAGTTTATGTTCATGTCGGTTGTTAACAAGTTCTTCTTTGTTAAAGAATGAAAAAAAGAAAAAAAAAACAAAATCCAGAAGTGATAGGGGAGAAGACGCTGAAATCGGCGAAGTGAAAATAAAAGAGAAGTGGTTTTGAAACAAAAAGAAGATGAAATAAAAGTGAACTAAGAGGATGATAAAAATAATGATAGAAAAAATGATAAAAGATTTTGGAAATAGTTTTTAAACAAAGTAAAAAAGAAAG
Organism: Agave tequilana; assembly: GCA_038442645.1. Classification (NCBI taxonomy): domain Eukaryota; kingdom Viridiplantae; phylum Streptophyta; class Magnoliopsida; order Asparagales; family Asparagaceae; genus Agave; species Agave tequilana. The sequence continues at coordinate 11,785 of JAVJIF010005122.1, forward strand.
AAGAAAACTATGAAAGAAAACTCATCGCTACTAAATACTAATTGTTCAACTAACCATGCTAACCTCTTAATGATAGTTGTCTCACATGGATCCTTGGCCATCACTAGTCCTTGACTTCAAGAAGCAATACAAAGCATGGTTCATAAGAAGGTTCTTCCACATTCAAACACTTCCATTTTATAAAACAAGTTGCAAGTTACTATTAGATCATCAAAACCGGTTAGAGGTGAGCATGAAATCAAGAAGACATTGCAAGTTAGCTTGTTAGTGGGTTAGATGTTAGGATGTTAGAATGTTAAAATGTTAGAATCCATCGTCATGAGCCATCAATGGCTCTTGCAAGAGCAAGGCCTTGTAGAGGCTATTATATTCATGTAGATTATCAAGTAAGAGATTAGATGATTAGTGATTAATAGTTAGATTGCCATGAGAAGGAAGTTAGCTAGTCATGTTAGAGGTTAGAGAAGAAACCATTGAAGAAAGGAGGAAGATTACATAAATTGCACCATCTCCTACATCAATCTCTCTCTTTCTTTCTCTAGATCATCTCTGCCCTAATACATGAATCTAAAACAAAATGAAAATACAAAAGAAAAGAAAAGAAAAGAAAAGAAAAGAAAAGGAAAAAAAAAACATCTACACTACACTAAAAGAGAGAGAATCTAGCCTCCTCAATCTGCTTCCGTTTTGGGTCCCTGCAGGGGTATTTATAGGCTTTGTCTAGGGTTGCCAACCCGGACAAAGCACACTTGGGGGTTTTTTTTGGCCCAAAAGTGCTTTGTCCGAGGTTGGCGACCCCGGACAAAGCCAAAGTTTAAAAAAAATAGCATAGGCTTTGTCTAGGATTGCCAACCCCGGACAAAACACACTTGGGCTTTTTTTTTCCCCCAATTGTGAGCCCAAGTGTGCTTTATCCGAGGTTGGCAACCTTGGACAAAGTCAAAATCAAAAAAGAAAAAATTCTTTGTTCAGAGTTGGCAACCCCAGACAAATAAATACACACGCAAAAAAATAGCTTCGTCCGGGTTGCGAATGCCGGACGAAGAAAAAAAAACCAACCACAACAGCGCGGGCGCCACGCTGGCGAGGCGAATTGCCTCGCCGCTGACGTGACATATCAGATGTTAATTTTGGTATAAGTTTTGGGAGAGATCGATTTTTGAAATTATTTATTAAATAAGAATTTTTTTTTAAATGCCTTTTTGGATTTCCGATAGGGATAATGAGGCTCAGGATGGGGCAAACACTTTCTTTAAATATAGGTTTGGGTCTTAGGTCAGGAGGGGGGCCAAACCAAACCCGATTAGCCCAATCCAAATTAAAATCCAAAACACCCCAATTTCGGGGGACTTTTACCACACGACATCAGTCTTTACCCAGTATTTCATCGAAATTTACCCCAAAAATGATATATACATTGCAGTAGCGGTTGGGACTTAAAACCGGCTTGTCGGCCGACATTTAGACCACTGACAACACACACGAGGCATCCACACACAACACATACACATACACATACACATACGCATCCACATACCATCCAGGCACTCGCGCGTGCACGCACACACAACATGCATTTATCTTTATCATTTATTCAAAGTATTGAACATGTGGTGGACATTTAAGTATATCTCTTCAGCTGCTTGAATACTATGAAAAAGGGCCTCTTGCCTTAGGATTTAGTTTTCCATGGGTGATTGGTGTCAATGTTTTATATTGTTCGACCACTTCACATGCTACTGATCTTAGGTTCCCTTTAGAGGCGCGATAATACTACCTCCATTTACTATAGCATTTTACCTAAATAGCATGCATGGTTTCTCTTTTCTCTGCGAGGAAGTTTCAGAGAAGCTGCCAATTCTTGTCCCATGTCATGCTGACTCCACATTTTGGTCGGATCCTTGATAGCCACAATGATACAATTATAGGAGACAATTGGATCCTCATTTACTATAAAACAGTTCGAGTTTCCATTTTGAGCTGAAAATCCCTGCAGATTTTGCCCTTTCTTTTCCTCAATAAATGGAAGCTGTGAGATTGTTGGTATGATTTTATGAAACCCTATCAGGTATTTAGATAATTCTGAAGCTGAGTTGTAAGGTTTCTTCGTAGTAGAGAATACCGTGATAAGAATTTTTGAAATTTCAAGTTGATGCTTTTCTCCAAGAAGAAAAGATTATGTATATATTCTTTTCTCCAAGAAGAAAAAAAAGAGGCCAAATGAGTGGAGAAAGAGTACCCTATTATCACTCTATAAGAACAAGTGTGATATTCAAAATTGTTCAAACTACGTGAAATAAAACTTATGTGTCACACCATGAAGCTTTGAGAAAGGGTAATTGAACACAGGTTAAGGCAGAATGTTAAAATATCAGAGAACCAGTTTGAATTCATGCCGGGGCGATCGACGACAGAGGATATTCATTTATTTCATCAACTTATAGTGCAATTTCGAGAGAGGAGAAGAAATTTGGATATGGTCTTTATTGATTTAGAAAAGGCTTATGATAAGGTACCAAGAGAGGTATTGTGATGGACATTGATGAAAAGGGAGTTCTCATCAAATATATTGACATAATCAAGGACAAGTAAGATGGAGTAGTGGCAAACGTCAGAACTTGTGGAGGCATAACAAATGATTTTCTTTTATCACAATTAGATTGCATCAAGGATCTGCATTGAGTTCATTCTTATTTGTCATAGTGATGGATGAGCTTACTAGAGCTATTCAGGATGAGATACCGTGGTGTATGCTATTTGCTGATGATATTGTTCTACTTGATGAGATGAGAGCTGGAGAAAATGCCAAATTAGAGTGATGGAGGCAAATTCTAGAATCTTGAGGTTTTAGATTAAGTAGGGCCAAAACAGAGTATATGGAGTGCAAATTCAGTAAACATGTAATCCGAGATTAGAATATTGTGGCACTAGATGGATAAGGAATACCAATGAGCAATCATTTTAAGTACTTGGGTTCTATTATCCAAAAGGATGGAGAGATCAATAGTGATGTCAACCATAAGATCCAAGCCGGCTGGTTGAAATGGAGGAGTGCAATAGAAGTTTTATGCGATCGTAACATTCCGTTATGGCTGAAGGAAAAGTTTTATCAGACTGCTATTAGGCCAGCTTTATTATATGACACAGAATGTTGGGCTATAAAGATATATCATGCCCAGAGGATGAGTGTAGCACAGATGCATATGCTTCGTTGGATGTGTGGTAACACGAGGAGAGATAAGATGAGAAATGAGGATATTCATACTAAAATATATGTAGCTCCTATAAAAGAGAAGATGAGAGAAAACCGCCTACGATGGTTTGGTCATGTACAACGTATACTTACAGATGCGCCACTCTGACGAATAGAACGTATCAATTAGGGCAAGTTAAAAGAGCACAGGGGAGACCGAGGAATACATTGATGGAGATGATACGATAAGATATAAAGGCTAAAGGTCTTAATGAAGGCACGTTGCTCGATAGGAATAAGTGAAAAAGTTGATTCATGTGCCCGATCTGGTGTAATTCTCTATTGGTTCATGTAGCCTACCTTTGGGGCAAATGACTTAGTTGTTGTTGTTTGCTTGCAAATAATCCTACTTCACATGGAACGCTTGCTCCTTGTAGCAGGTACCAAATGATATGATCCAAGATGACTCTGAACCACCGAAGAAGAAGCTCTATGATTTGAAGATCCGATTGCTCGATGAGATTGGATGGACCCTTGTGGCATCTTACGAGACGCGGTGGATGCATGTGCGCTTCCCTTCGAGTTTGCCCTTATTTTAGAACTTCTGTTTCCCATGGGTTGCATTGGTTCATCCTACTTGGATATTCAAACTGAACAGTTAATCTCATTAGATACAAACATATTTGTTGTATTTTCTTCGCGCATAGATTCTTAAGCTACATGCATTGTGAGAAATTCAACATGTAGTCAATCTGGAAGTAGTAAATTTTACAATTCCATAGAAATAAGTGTTCTTGTGTTCTTTTACTTTCATTCAAGATTCCTCAAATAAAATTTTAGATTTGGTAGCATCTGACACTCAAATGCTTCGAGTGTGTCGTGATGTATTTCGAAGACTTGTCATAATGCTAGTAGATTGTGGACCAGGCAACATTAAATGCCAGTTGTTTGGGAGGAGGGCTGTGGAACGTGTTAAATGGTTCTAATTAGATGGTCCAAAATAGTTCGTTTAGCTAATATTTTTTCTCTTTAGCTTCAACAAAGCTCGATTCTCTGACCGGAGGTAACGATCTTTCCTAGAATGAAGTTTGGATTGATTCCATAACTAAACAGCAATCCTCATGGCATCAAATTTCCTGTATAGCTTTTTCTATGCTTGCAGCTTTTAGTCGTGCAGATTCACAATGCACATAATTGCTTAAAATTTGGAGCTGATTTGCAGATTATTCACTCTATATTTCAAAAGGCCCGTTGCCTTTGGCAAAGAGTAACAGTAGACAACCAGGGTCCACAGATAAGGTGACTCATAATCTATTTGCAATTGCTATATTTCCATGTTAGAACGATATTTTAGTTTGTCATACCAACAGAGATTCTTGGGTGAGAAACCAAGTATTGGTCATACATACATTTCCTAGCTGAGCTAAATGCTATACATTAGCAACAAACTACAGTAATAATGCATTGTAACATTAGTCTGCTAGTAGCCTACTAGTGGTGCACAATTCGTAAGCATCAGGGGCGTTAGGAACAGCTAGTGTTTCGCTGCAGACGAGGGATCTTCAGTCCTTGACTTGCTGAATGATTTTTGAGTTTCCAAGGCAGAAAATAAGCATCTGTTGACTTCTTGAAAGCATCGGCCTGAGATTTACGGGGGCTCACCAGCTTCTTCTCAACAGTTTCAAAGTTGGCAGTTGCCTGGGGAGCAGTGCCCACATTTCCAGTGACATTTTGTGCATCAGTCGTCAGTGAAGAGATGGCATCTCGAGAAGCATACCATGTATAGCCACATGCACTGCACTCGAGCTGGATTATAGCCGAAAAAGAAGAAAAGAAAATATAAAAGAAAAAAAAGGACGTGTCAAATTCTACTGAAGGGGAAAAAAAATTAAAAAAACAGAAACATGAAGTCGATATAGCCAAAACATAGCAAGGTTAAGGGCAATGATTAGCCTGATGAGGGAGATACAAACTTATAGAAGGTACAGAGATAAAAACTAACAAAAACAGTTAACAGTTTGGATCTTACATTTCTACATGAGCTAAATGTGTATCCATAGATCTTTATCAGTTTTAATCTTCTGATTTGATTTTTCTACCAGAGTTAAACAAAACAGTCCTCTACCAGGGTGAATAATACTTCTATTAGCCTGGCATGCAGTGGCTTGGGAATGGCCAGCTACTAGTTTGACTTCCACACCTTGTATCTTATATCCTAAAACAACAATAGAAGAATTTGATGGCAAATCCCACTGGAGACTAGGGAAATCTTTTTTGCTTGTGGACCTGGCAGGCCTGAAATAACATGTGCTTCGACCTGTACGTATATCTGTAAAGAACATTGGTAAGTATAGTATTTTCCTTATCACTAAACAAATCGGAAACAAAACCATCAGTTTGGATTTTGAGGTCATCAGGTAGGATTTGGCTTCAGATGGCTTCTGAATTCCTTTGTAGATCTGGTAACTCACTGTATTTTGACTATGCTGTTTACCAATAGTCTCAAAAAAAGAATCTGAATTTATTTTGCTACAGATATGCAAGTATTCATCAAGGATATTCTTCTTTATAACCATAATCTCCATCCTCACATATCCCAATTTACTTTTTCAAAATGAGTTTATTATTATATCATTAAAGGGTTTTCGATATATATATATATATATATATATATATATATATATATATATATATATATATCAGAAATATGTATTCAGCCGACAGCTGAGAGTCCCTCTCAGCCTGCGGTGACGTGACACATTATTAGCCACACCAGAAAGGACGGCCCGCCTATTGAAACAGTTGAAATTACTAAATGTCCCTGCGGTAAAAGATAGTGGATCTGTACAGTTTATTATTTTTTTTTATATTTCTGACGTTAGTCAATATTGTCACCATTATCTTTTATAACTGCGACCAACTGAATATGAATTATGTCTCTTCAAGTGCAACTTCATCAAGTCACGAAACAAATTTGAATGCTTCTTTATTAAATTTTTTTACGCAGATTTTGTATATTTTAGGAATGCGCCTAACCTCGTAGTGGTCAACAAAATAATTTCTCAATAGTTTTAAAAGCGCCCTTTGTTGCAGTCTACAATTATTTAATTTGTAAATTTTTATGATATGATCTGTAAGAATTTTACTGATTGCGAACATAGTCGCAGTTCACTTGTTTGCATGTAACGTATAAATTATTATTATTATTATTTTTTACATATTTCATGCGAATAAGGACAGCGACTATGGTCGCAGTGCTTAAGGACAAAAAAAAGAATCTGATTTATAAAATATCTAATTTATAAAATATTTATAAAATATTTGTAGTGCAAATATTCTCCCTCTGAGCACTCAGATTTTAACTTCAATCATTCTCCCACCAGTCATCTTTTTTTAGGGTATTCTAGTGAATCTGAAAACAGTATGGACTTCACTCCTTTTGACTATCTCACTACATCAAATAATATTTTATTTGATCCTCCTCTTCATGAGGATGATGAAGTTTTCATGGGGCTTAGTGAGGAGGAACTTATTCCTCTGCCACTTTACAGAGACATGCTTAATGAAAGCATGTCCTCTGATGTTGAGGGCTCGCATTCTTTGAGCATATCTTTTTCAGGTTCTCGACACGGGTCGAAGGAAGAGCTTGATACAGACGATCCATTCTGAGAGTTTATCGATGAACCAAAGCACCCACAAAAGGAGGAAGAAAACTGAAGAGCACAGCGAGCCGGACTACGAGGGAGAAGATGAGGAAATAAGTGATGAACAGGAAGACGAGGAGAATGAACACGACGAATCTGCTTATGATGGTGATGACTACGAGGATTAGGATTTCCTTATCTTCTGATATTCAACGATATTTTGTCTTCTTTTAAGAGCTTTTAATGCTCTTTTTTTTAAGGTCTCTTTCTGACCATATTATATTATAAACAAAATTTACTTGTATCTCTAAAAAAATCTTTCATATTTTTAAATACATATAAAGTATGCTGTATAGTTATTATTTTTACACCTTATCTGCGATAATGGTCGCAGTACTCAGATAATAATTACTCTGAATTAATAGAACTACGATTATGGTCGAAATCCATGATTAACTATATTCATATATGAAACTGCGACCACGATCGCTGTCTTGTCATAAATAATTTGATCGTTTCGCATTCAATAAAGTTAAAAACGGCGACCATGGTCGCAGTCCAAAATTAAACTATATAAACAAATGATACTGAGAACATGATCGCAATCCTCTCAAATCAGCATATTTCACTGTACATCACAAATTAGAAAACTGCGACTACTGTCGTTAAGCACTGCGACCATAGTCGCAGTCCTTGATCGCATGCAATATGTAATCTAAAAATTTCATAGTTTATAGGTGGCTAAGACAACAGCTACAGTGAAGAACAAATATATAAAATAATATGTAAACTGCGACTATAGTATCAGTCCTTAGTCACCGTTATTACATTTAATGTAGCAAAAAAATTATCTAAAACAACTATCGTTATGCATTGCGACCATAGTCGCAGTCCCTGTTCACATGCAATATGTAAAAAAATTTTCATAGTTTATAGGCGGCTGGGACAACAGTCACAGTAAAGAACAAATATATAAATCATACGTAAACTGTGACTATATTCGCAATCCTTAGTCACCGTTATTACATTTAACCTAGCCAAAAAATAATCTACGACATGCTGTCGTTAAGCATTACGACCATAGTCACTGTCCTTGTTCGCATGGATATGTAAAAGAATAATAATAATAATTTATATGTTAAATGCAAACAAGTGAACTGCGACTATGTTCGCAATCAGAAAAAATCTTACAGATCATATCATAAAATCTACAAATTAAATAATTGTAGACTGCAACAAAGGGCGCTTTTAAAACTATTAAGAAATTATTTTATGACCAGTATGAGCTTAGGCGCATTCCTAAAATATATAAAATCTGCGTAAAAAAATTTAATAAAGAAACATTTAAATTTGTTTCGTGATTTGATGAAGTTGCACTTGAAGAGACATGATTCATATTCAGTTGGTCGCAGTTATAAAAGATAATGATGATAATATTGACTAACGTTAGAAATATAAAAAAATAATAAACTATACAGATCCACCATTTTTTACCTCAGGGCCATTTAGTAATTTCAAATGTTTCAATAGGCGGGCCGTTCTTTCTAGTGTGGCCAATAATGTGCCACGTCACCGTAGGCTGAGAGGGACTCTCAGCTGTCGGCATTGTTTTAAATAATCGGCCGATATACCGGTATATCGGCCGAGATATCGGTATTTTATCCAAAACGATACGATAAGTGCAAAAATTTACCGGATATCGTTTTGGACTGATATTGGCCGATATATCGCCACGTGGCCGATATATCGGCCGATATCCGAGATGAAATATCTGATATATCGGCCCTTATAGTTACTTATTTGGATAATAATTATTATTTTTTGCTTGAGAGATTGTTTTATTTTATTCTATGTTTGTTATGGTATTTCAATGATGTTTTTATATGATGTTTGGATAATAACATATTTTTTTTAATAATGTCTTATATGTATTTACTATTGATATATCAACCGGTATTTAGTACCATATCGCGATATATCACCCGGTATCCGGTAAATAATTTTGCCGACCGGTATATCGCCGATATCCGATATTTAAAACACTAGCTGTCGGCTGATATACATATTTCTGTATATATATTTATTATTACACACATATGTACATATACATGTGTGTACACACACACAAAAATATATATTGTAGTGGTCAAAATCTGACTTCGTCCAAGATGACAATACACGTCTCACCTTTCAACTCTCCGAGGTACACCAAAGCTTTCCTCCGAAGTCCATGTTATACCAGACCTCTTCAAAATCATCTCTACTCCGAGGTCTCCTCCGTTCTGAAGACTTCAGCTCCGAATCAAGCAGCTCCAGTAACAGATCACTCCTGATCTCCGCCGATAGTTACGCAGTCTTGTTCTCCTCCACGTTCATAACGTGTAACCTATGAAGCACGAACACTTCAAAGTGAGTGTCGTGTCCGTGTCCGACACGTGTCGGACACCGACACTTGCAAGACACTTGCCCGACACGTATCGGATACTCTAATGTCGTGTCGGGTTTTAAATAACTATAAAATCACGTGTCAGCACCGTGTCCAACGGCGTGTCGACATTAAATAAAATTTTAAGAATCATGTATTAGATATCTAAAAGTCACATGTCGCTTAAATAAACATGATAAAAAATATTGTTCTGCCATAAACAAATATGTTAGTAGAATTTACACACATCACGAACTAGATGAGATTTTAGTTAGATTTTTTTATTTTGTTTGTTTCTTTATAGAACCTATAAATGTAAACATTTAGATTTTATTTTATTTTTCATCTTAGTTGTAATAAAACTAATTATTCATGTTTGATTATATTTTAACAAGTTGATTATTCATTATTCTACTCGCATAGATAGAGTTATGTAGAAATGTCTACTTCTGAAACTACCGTTGAAAAAGTTGAAGACAATACACCTCTTGAAAGTATGTAGAGAAAATCTAAAAATTAGGAACAGAGGAAGAAAATTTATCTATATATAATAATAATAATAATAATAATAATATTGCTTGTTCTGTCCCCGTATCTTTTTTTTTGGGATTTTGCCGTGTCACATGTCCGTGTCCGTGTCGTGTCCGACACCCGTGTCCGTGTCTATGTTACATAGCGTGTAACGCCACTCAATACAGGCAATTATGAACAGTGGCAAATTTTTCTGCATGTAATTTCAATAAACCAGTACCACTGATCGCTGATGTTACAACAGTACAAGTCGACATGTGCAAATCGTGCAGGTACGAAAGATCACGGCCGTATCCATCTGCCTCCATACCAACAGCTCAGTCAAGTATAAATAGACCTCCTCCAACGAAGAAGAAGACCCCAAAAAGGACTTCTAAAAAGACTTCCTGACCAGGACCTTTTGCTGACTTTAGGATTCGAATCCTGAATCCAGTATGCACACATCCTCAAAATTTTTGTAACTCCTGTAACCTGAGAATTATAGTGAAACTCCTCGTGTTTTTTTAAGGGTTTTCATGTAAAATCTTGTGTTCCTCTTTTCTATGTTGTCTTTATTTACGTGCATTACCCCACTTTATTTCTCGTTTGTGGTGATGAACGACTGTCCAATCACTTGTAACGGAAAATCACTACCACAAACTGCTTGCTTTCATTGAGATTTGAGTCAACACTCAAGATCTCACTCCCATCCAATCCAAAACATTCCTTTAAAAACATCTTCAAAAGCCTCTTTCACAATGCTGATGGCCACAAAGAAGCAAACTGTCACCTCAACAGTGCCATGTCAAAAGGCAGGACGCCCCCGCCAGCCATCGATCATCCACATACTACCAAAGACACTAGCTCCTTACCTCAGAGGGCAGCCACCAACGTCCAAGCTCTCTCGCCGCAGGACGAAGGCCAGCTCCTTCAGATGCTCGCCGATATTAAAGAGCAGATTAAGGAGCAACAAGCCTAATAACATCGTGATCGGGAGCAGACGACTCTCAATCACGAGAATGTCATTCATGAACATAAGACATTGAGGCAGCTCATCGAATAACTCCAGGACCAAATCACTGCCCTCCAGAACACCCTGACACCTACGCAGTCGAAAAGCGAGCCTAGAACCAGAGAATCTCCTGACATCCAGACCCTCCAGGAGTTGATCCATAACGAATCAAGGAGGCTAAGTTGCAGCTCAACAACCGATCAACACTTTCTGTTGTCAGAGTCTCTGGTTCCCCCTCTCCAAAGAAATCCCGGAGTGCGAGTTCCTGAGGAAGTTCTCGACTCCAACCTTCGACTATTACTCCAGAGTGAGCGACCCAGTTCAACACATCAGATATTTCCGGGACAAGATGGTGATCTACTACCGCAATGATCAGATCATGTGCCTAACCTTTTCATCTAGCTTGAAAGGCGGGGTCTCTGATTAGTTCTACTCTCTGTCGCTCCGCTCTCTCCACAACTACTATGAGGTAACCGAAACGTTCCTCACTCAGTATGTCTCTCGTTGGGAGGCCAAGAAGAACTATCACCTCCTTTCGTCAAGATGATGTAAGATGATAGTCTCAAATCCTACATCGGCTACTTACAAAGCAAACTGACCAAGGTCCCCAACTACGGTGAGGACGTCTCTGTACTCGCATTCATCAACGGGTTGCAAGTCTCTCACCCCTTGTACAAACATCTCCTCAAGCATAATTCACTCGGATGAGCGAGGTTCTATCCCGAGCTCAGCCCTACATCCAGTTGGAGGAGGCAATAAATACTTCCGTCAACTACTCCACTAAGTGTAGTGACAATGGAGGAAAGTCCAAGTCTCCGCACAAAGCCTTCACTCACGCCCACAATCGGAACCGGGGGCAACCTGTCTACAAGAGACAAGCGCTCTAGATCCTCTCTCCAAGTCCGCTCCGAGCATACAAACCGATAGAGCAATTCACTCCGCTCAGACTCCCCATCAACGAAGTCTTCAAAACCATCAAGGACCAACCTAGGTCAGGCGTCCAAGACCCATCCAGTGCGACCCCTCGCATCCTAGAGTAGAAGAGTATTGCTCCTACCATGATGGTAAGAGGCATAAGACCATCCATTGCAGGAGCCTTCGAAGGTACCTGGAGGAGCTCATCCGCCAGGGCTTTCTTAAGAAATATATCCTCACACCCGAAGCAGCCTCCAGATCTGGACAACCGAGCCCTATGACTCCTGCCCAACCGCGACACCTGATCACCCAATACAAAGCAATTAAGTGATCCGATCAGACTGATCTTACCTCTCCGTTCAAGGCAGTAACCATATCCATGTACTTTGATTTAATTTCATTATCAGATAAAATTATATTTTGCTCTTAACCATTTCAGCCTACTCTACTGCTAGGATTTCCCCATTCAAAGTCCTACCGAAATTCGCCGCTCCACTGATGGGTCTTACCCCAACTCGGAGACGACTGCAAACCCAGCTCCGCCGATGGGTCCTACCCCAACACAGAGTTCAATACTTGCAAGCTCTGTTGTGGGTTTCACCCCCCGCTTGGGGACGACAACACAAGCAACAGCGTACGGGCCCCCTCTCGGCTATCCTACGGGAGTCGAAACCCTCTGTTGTGGGTCCTATCCCCGCTCAGAGTCCCAACTCTGCTGCAGAGATCCCTAAGAGCCCCCATTTAATGATCCGATGATGAGACACACTCCACTCGAAACACAAACACTAACTTACAGGCTTCCCTCATCTGAACCCACAGACGAATGAACCCTTGATAGTTTTTCGCTGCCATGTCCAAGCGATCGTCACTCTGCTGTGGGTCCTACCCACATTCAGAGTCGACGCATCCAATCTGTCGATGGGTCGCACCCCCACTTCAGGTCCTTACTAAGTTCACAGCTCCGTTAATGAGTCAACCCCCCTCAGAAACAAACGTGAACCCAACTCAGCTGCTGAGATCCTCCCACTCGGAAGCCCAACGCCGCTGCTAGGATTCCCCCCACTCGGAGGTCTGGATCATCACTCTGTTGAGTAGGGGTGAGCAGAGTTCGGTTATAACCGAAATAACCGACCAAAAACCGAAACCCGAACCCGAACCGAACCGAACCGCTCTAATTCGGTCGGGTTTCGGTTTTGTGTTCCAAAACCCGAATAGACCGAACCGAACCGAATTTCTCACCCTATATATTAATCTATTCAAATTCAATTTAGTGAATCATATAGTTCATAATAAAAAACTGGTGGAAGCTTATCTCATTAGTTTTAGTAATACCATCTTTTTTATATTGAATATGTGAAAGCAATATTAAGTACACCATCACAATTGAGAATAATATTTATATTAATATAGTTTTTTTTTCATTCTTATCATTAAAAGTTAGTAATAATTATATGAGTTTTGATATAAGAGCTCAAATACGGTGTAAAAGTTTTAGAATATGAAATTTTCAATTCACATTAAGCTTAGAATCTTTTTCTTATTCTAATTTTGGGTAATAGATATTTGAGATTATAATATTAAAGGATGATAACATAATGGTAATTAAAAAATGTAAGAAATGATGACAATATATTGACCTAACCGAAAAAACCGAAAAACCGAACCGAACTGAGTTGATTCGGTTCGGTTCGGTTACTAAGTCTAATCGGTTCGGTTCGGTTTTGCAAAAATTAGCAAAAACGAACCGAACCGACCGATGCTCACCCCTACTGTTGAGGGTCTTATCCCCGCTCAGAGTCGATGCATCCAATCTGTCGATGAGTCGCACCCCCACTTCAGAGCTCCTTTTAAATTTGCAGGTAAACATTCTGGAGAGCCTATAACTGCATGAACATATGATATATATACGAGGGTTTTCTTATTTAGATTATACCCTCGACGTACTACTTCCCTGTGATTAGAGGCTAAAGAAATCAAGCATCCGAGAAGGTATGATCATTCAAGAATAATCCGAACATAACATTTGCATATGCTTGTATGAATTGCTCATCCTGAGATAACACGAATTACGTATGTTCAGCCTGCACGAGATATATGGTATATATGAGGGTTTTTTTTTTGAATTATCCCATCGACGTACTAGTTTCGTGTGATTAGAAGCTGAGTAAACGTAATTTTGTTACCCCAATATGTTTAATTTATATAGATTATGTATGTTAAACTTATAATTGCGTGAATCATATGATATATACATGAGGGTTTTCTTATTTAGATTATCCCCTCGACGTACTAGCATCGTGTGATTAGAAGCCGAGTATACATAATTTTCTATTTAATTTGTATTAGTTTTTTATTACCTTTATTATGTTGTATCTAACATTTAATATAAGATGTTCCATTGCATGCTTATGTGCGCATCATCCTTCCTCTCCCGAAAATCTACACCTCCCGTTGATGGGATTCCCCCACTCAGAGACGGCAACACAAATTCCAGCCTACGGTCTCTCTCCGTTATGGGTTCTATCCCCGCTCGGACTTCCTACTATGTTATAGGAATTTTCCCTCTCAGAGTCCCAAGATCACAACACGGCTGATGGAATTTCCCCTACTCGAAAGCATCGGTGAATCCAACTCCGCTACTGGGATTTTCCCCACTCGAAAGTCAAAAATTTGTAGGTACCATTGATGGGACTACTTCCAATCAAAAGCAACACCGCAGGCTTACCAAATCACTCCCAAGATAAACCAACCATATTAGCGATAGAGATCAGCACTCCAAAGAGGCGTGATTATATCAATTCCAAAAAACCAACGGTAAACAAACCAGGCAAGATCCATGCAGTGATTTCCATTCCAAAGAATAGTGTTTTATGCCAAAAAATCTTTCCATTTTGAATACATCCCATTGAATTTACTTAATTACATCTAACAAGAGTAATTCAAAGTTCCATTACACTTCTGTGTTTACATTTTTTTTTAAAATAAGCACAGATGATCCCGATCCGATCCCTTCATCCTGCCGCTACCTCCAGATGCACCTCCGAACTCCGAGGATACATCCTCCCGAGAACGTCCACGGAAAGGCACAACCTCATTACTCACACCACTGTTCAGAGACCCTGGAAGAAGCTTCGCGAGGTTCCTTCACAAAAATAAAGATTCCTCCAAGTGAAAGATCTTGTCTTCTCCGCCTGGAACACGCCTCCAAGGAAGCCAAACTAGAACCACCATCCTTCGCGCATCTCAGAGAGAATGACAAGGATCCCCAAGAAGCTCTCTGAAGCCACTACAACACCTCGACCTCCACACAGACTCCGACAAGATACACAAGATGATGATATCACACCATGTCCCTGTGTTTTAAGGAAGAGGCCTGACTCTGGAAGAGAGTAATTCATCGGCAGAACCCCGACGAAAACACCCCATTATATCTTCTAATTGCTCGCCACACAGAAGGAATCCACAGGCATGAGGCATCAGCTTCCGAGCAGAATGAAGCCTGCAAGACATAATTGGACGGCTGTGGAATCGCATTAGCAACCCAGAGTCGCCTAGGACAAGTACCACTTTCGATCGGAGCAGGAGCCCTACCTATCACCCTCGACTGCAGCATCTTGTCACGACAACTAACGTGTCGTAACATGTCCTTCACGATGACTAATGTGGTGCACCAACCAGACTTAAAGTCAGACTTTTTAACGGCGGTTCTATTTAGAACCGTCGTGAAAAGTCTGTAAAGTTAGACTTTTTTGACTTTATATAAACTTAAATTGTTTAATCTATAACAAAATAGATACAAAATAAACAGTAATAAAACTTTAACCTCTGAGCCGTGTCCAGGCTGAGTTTGACCGTTTCAGGCAAGTCAAAACAATTGACTCGTGTCGGAGACGGATTGACCATGTCCGACACGTGCCGGGCGTGTCCGTGCTTCATAGCCAATCATAATAATTATTCTCTAGTGCGATGTTGTGAATCCGTATTTCGTTACTCTAGGGGACGCTAAACTCTCGTACTAAACTCAGATATATCTATAGCTTAACCTAAGACAGACTGCAATGCAAAAAAAAAATACAAACAAGTGGATGATTATGCAAAATTTCAAGACTCAAACAAACTAAATGCATGAACTAAATAAAGAAAATTACAATCCTAAAAGGCTCAATCTCTATATGCAAGAAAATGTAATTCTAAATGATGGTGTTAAGCAACTGAGAAATGAGATCAATAAACATCAATAATTATGCATGATAACTACAAATAAATTCACAACCCCTAAAATTTGCAAGAAATAAACAATTAAAAAATTGGATCAAATTACGATATCACTTGAGGAGACGAGTAGTCCATGCTCAAAATAAGTCTTATAAGAGTTTTTAGACAAATCTCCACAGCTAATGGCTGAAAATCTTACACGAAAGTTCTGAAACAGCTACAACATAGGTTGAACGTGACTAGAAGATGATTGCTTCAAACAATTGACTTCTGAACAATTGACTTCTGAACCAATCATGTTGATTTGAATTTACAAAAAAACTGCTTCAAAAACGGCTCGAATCGGGCTTGAAACAAGATCAAAATGGTTTCTGAACCAATCCTGTTGAGTCCGAGTCAGACTGATTTAGGATCTCTGCTCAAGTCGGTCGGCTTGGGTCTGAGCCGCAGCTCGGGTTGGTTAAGGTCTGAGCTGTCAACTCAGGTCGACTCGGATCGGCTTGAGTCGGTGTCGTCGGTTCAAGCGGCTTGAGTTAGCTCGAGTCGCTGTTGCGAATCAAGCTGGCTAGCAGGTGGGGTTGTGTCTGAATCTGAAGCGGATTCAACCCAATAGAACTTCTTTGAGGTGGCAAATTGGATGTCGTCGTCGCGAGGAAAATGAGAGATGACAGTGGTGGAGTCGAAGCATGACGACGGTGGAGGCTGCTACAGTGGGTGTTCTGAAGGCGGCGATGGTGAGGACGGTGGGTGTGATGGAGAGGTGGAGATAGAGATCGACAGTCGACGGTGATGTTGATCTCGTTGTCGATAGTTGGCGACAGAGTCGGAAAAGATTTCATTGTCGGCGAGTTCTCTGAGATGAGATCTCGAGACAGCGTCGACAGCGCAACTTGGGGGATGGGACAGAGGACGAGGTGGAGTTGGGGACTTGGAGTAATGGCGAGATGTACAGAGATTACTAGTTGAGATAGGGAAGAGGTCGGCGGGAGGCGGGGTGGAGAAGATGAAGAGAAGGTGGCGATAGGAGTTGCCAAAGTAGGTTAGGGTTTTGCGTAGATAGAGGTAAGAAGATGGATGACTAGTGCTCTTTGGAATTTTGATAATTTTCAAAGAGATTAGTTCAGGATTTTGCTAGCGTATTTTTTTGCGGGATCGAATCTAGTTTTCTTGGGAGAATGGATATGAAAAAATTGAAGGAGATTAAAAAACTAAAGCTCTGATACCAAAATAATGTAAAATATGAGGATCACAATCGCCTTCAATCCAAACAGAAAACAAAAAATAGGGTTTGAGAAAAATGAACAAAGAAATATGAAAGACAAAAAAACCTGATAAGATTTGGGCTTCACACCCCTTGCATAAGATCGGGCTTTGTTGTTGTGAAACGAATTGGAAGAAGAAAGAACATAAATCAAATACACACACATAACCCTAATGATGACACATCTCTTTTATAGAAAAAATTGGAGTTACAAGTTATGACATCACCAAAGTGCCCTTGACGTGTTCCCCAGTTTCACGAGATATGAAGCTTTCAGACTGGACCGCTTCTTTGCTATGCATCTCCAAGGTGTTACTCTAAACAGTCCCTTTGGAGTGCTCCTCTTGATTGATACCAAGCTGCTACTCAAGAGCGAGACTCCGACCTTGCCCTCAACTTGAAACTCCGAACACGCCCAACCTCTTACCAAGAGTGTTTCACCCTCGCTCCGGGATATGCAAAAGGAACTTCTCAAAGTAATTTTGCTCCAAGGGCTCTGCCCCGAGCCCCCTTCCAACCCCCATGGTGACCTGATCGCGTAGGTTTATCCGCGTAATGACTTTGCATAGGGCGATAAATCATTAAGGCAATAATTAGGCTCCATAACTTAACAGGCTTCACCACTCCTTACACTAATATCCAGATCACAAGAACTCAGATCTCAAGAACTTTAACGAAAAATTTTGGATTCATTCATTGATTGATTCTATTAGAGAGGTCTTGACACCTATTTATAGGCTTTACTTATAGGCTTTACAAAACCCAGTCCTCAGAATACAACCAATGTGATACTAAATTTCAAAAGAAAGAAAACAACTAAAATCAAAATAAAATAAAAAAAATACATAATAAACTAGAACCAAAGAAATGTAGCACGTCGTCTTTTAGTGTAAACTCCCTCAAACGACATGATGCCCTCATCAGAACGGTTCACGGTGTGAACCATCGTGGAGTGCTCATGAACCTTAGTTTGAGAACTATTCTCATAGAATCATTTCCATATATATATATATATATATATATATATATATATATATATATATATATAAGAAAAATGTATATCAGCCCGCGGGCTGAGAGTACTATCTCAGCCTGCGGTGACGTGGCTCAATTTGTCACCTCACTGACTTGCGGCCCGCTTTTAGGTAGAAGTTAAATTACCAAATACCCCTTATGATAACTTTTCCTTATTGTTTATTATTATTTTTCCCCCCTTTTATTTTTGCCGCTCTTTATAGGATATAAATTACTTTTCGCCCTATTTCTTTACCTCCTTTTCAGCCTGCGATAAATTTTTTTTGAAAATATAAAATCTTTTCAGATCAATTTTTTCAGCCTGCGATAAAATTCTAGTTTATAGTTTAATTTTTTTGTATATAATGTAGTCAGAGTCTTTGGTCGCATTGTACATTTTAACTGCGACCTTAATCAAAGTCTTTGGTCGCAGTGTACATGGTTAAATGCGACCAAGGTCGCAGTGTTGTTATTGATAAAGATGGCCAGCAACTGCAATCTAGGGTTGCATTACATGGACTGCGACTTTGATCGCAGTACGTTAAGTAATTAATTTTTTTTGTATATAATGTAGTCAGAGTCTTTGGTCGCATTGTACATTTAAAACTGCGACCTTAGTCAAAGTCTTTGGTCGCAGTGTACATGGTTAAATGCGACCAAGATCGCAGTGTTGTTATTGATAAAGATGGCCAGCAACTGCAATCTAGGGTTTGCTTTACATGGACTGCGACTTTGGTCGCAGTACGTTAAGTAAGTGTTGTTTTATTAAGTGTTGTTTTTTAGATTAAGTCATTTTTTGAATCTAAATGAAAAATGAAAAGTTGTCTGTTGTCTGATGCGACTTGGAGTCAGTCCGTGAGACGCGACCTGTCATAAAGATTTTATGAGATCTTTTAACGTCAAGTCTATGTTGACGAACCCCGCACCATTCGTTGTTTCCCGAAGCGGTTGTCTACGCGTCGGTTCTTCATTGGGTTTAGGCGTTAATGTCTTTTAATGCCAAACCGGCGCTGGCGGTTGGAGACCATTAATGCCGACGATTCTGATTAATGAACCATTAATTATGGTTATTATGGGCTGCCTATAAATAGGGCTCACCCTCTCCCTTTAACAGCCCATAATTAGACTGTTTTCTTTCGAGAGCAATTGCTCTGAGAATTTCCGCCTTCTTCAGAGTCTCTAACAGGGGCCTGCCTCCATGGATGAAGATGACCCTATGGACGAACTTGATCGATGTTCGTCCACAAGGGAAGAAGTCATAGACCTCATCGTCCACAAGGGAAGAAGTCATGGTCCTCGTCGTTCACAAGGGAAGAAGTCATGATCCCTGACGAGGACTTAAGCCTCACCGAGATCTGCTCTGACTTGATGCACCAGTCAAGCTTGCTGATAACGGATGGTCAGAGTGGGTATGGCGGCGGGGGATGTGGTGGATATAGTGGTGGGTAGCATTCCCTGTGAGGTCTCAAAACCTCCTCTCTTACCCCAGAAGTGACATCGAGGAAACTCCATGCTCACTGGATAACCTTCTGGTGAAGAGATGTTCATCAACGAAAGATCGTATCCCGGCACTTTGGAGGGTCAGTTGGAATCGGAGGATTCTGCTGCCACTAGACCTCAAGGAGAAGATTGCTCCTAGTCAACAAGGGCTCTTCTTGGCTCTTTTGATGTTTTGTCTTCTTGGCTACTTTGATGTTTGGTCTTCTTTGTAACACTCAATCTTATTGATTCTGCTGCCACCAGACCTCAAGAAGAAGATTGCTCTTAGTCAACAAGGGATTTTTCGATGTTTAGTCTTCTTGGCTACTTTGATGTTTAGTCTTCTTTGTAACACTCAATCTTATTGATTCTGCTGCCACCAGACCTCAAGAAGAAGATTGCTTAGTCAACAAGGGATTTTTTTTGATGTTTAGTCTTCTTTTGTACTGCTATATTTGTAACACTCAATCTTATTGTATAAGAGATCGTTTTGTATCATTTGCACATGCCTGGAGATAAATGCCTGGACATAAATAAAAAGCATATTTGTTTTTTTTAATAAACTACGAACTTTTCGCAGCCATGCATTGCAAACAAAACAACTATGACCATAGATGACACTGCGACCAAGGTCGCATAAGATACATTGCAAACAGTAAGTACTGCGACCAGGGTCGACACTGTGACCAAAGTCTGCGACTAAGCAACTGCTGCGGTGACGTGTCACCTCGTCGCAGTGTTGTTGTTGATTAAGACTAAAGGCCAGCAATAGCGACCAAGATTGCAGATTATTTTTTTAAGACTGCGGTCATCAACTGCGACCAATGTCGCAGTGTTGTTGATTATTTATAAAGACCACCAACTGCGACCAAGGTCGCAGTGATGTTGTTTATTAAGAGTAAAGACCAGCAACTGCGACCAAGGTCGCTGTGTATTTATTAAGACTAAACACCAACAACTGCGATCAAGGTCGCAGTTTATTTTATTAAGACTACGGTCGTTTATTTTATTAAGACTACGGTCAGAAACTGCGACCAAGGTAGCAGTGTTGTTGATTAAGACTAAAGTCCAGCAACTGCGACCAAGGTCGCAGTGTATTTATTAAGTCTGCGTCCAGCAACTGCAACCAATGTCGCAACCTTTCATTTTAAAAATTTATAAGGGTGAAGTAATATAATTATTAACTGCGTCCATGGTCGCAGTATATTCGTTTAGCGTAAAATATTTAAAATGAAGGTTTGTAACAATTGTACAGCATTTTCAACCAAGACATAGTAGTAAAAAATGTAATTCACACAATTAACTTTAGAAAACAGATTTATATATATTTAAAAAAAACAAAATACAATTTTTTTAAACTTCTAATCCTCGTCATCACCATCGTAATGAGAAAGAAGTTTGCGACTTTGGTCGCAGTACTGAAGGAGGTCGCATTGCTATACGATAGCATGTTTCCTCCGGTATTCTTTATTCTGTATTAAGTATGCGACCATGGAATATTTTATTACTTTTCAATGCTAGAAGTCGCTGTCGTCATATAAAAGGGGTATTTTTGTCAATTTGTTTCACGATTGTTTAGGCGGGGTTTTTTTTGATTTTTTTTGGCGCCCACACTCTGCGACCGATGTGTGGCATATATTCAGCCACGTCCCGCAGGCTAAGAAACTCTCTCAGCCCGCAGGCTGAGGTACAGTAAGCCCTATATATATATATATATATATATATATATATATATATATATATATATATATATATATATATATATATATCCCACAATTTATCATATTTAGAAAAGTACTCCCAATTATAATTGATATTGCTAATTTACCCCCCAAATGTTTAGGGTCTTAAAAATTTATATTCGATTATTGGGAGAATGACCCACTATGCCCTTCTCCCATCATCTTCTCTTTTCTTCAATCTGCATTTTCTTCTTCCAAGATTTCAGGAGTGGGGCTCCAATTTCGGAGGAGGGGGTCAGAGATTCAAGGATAGAGGAGAGGGGTTGGATTGGATGGGGGAGAAGCAATTCCTTTTCTTCCTCTACCTCTTTGTCTTTACTCGCATCACGACCCTCATTCCTCCACATCTTCATTATCATTTGTGTCTTTTGGTGGGGGTGGAGGGAGTCGACACTGGAGAAGGTGGGAGGTGGAAGGGGCTGGGTGTTAGGTTTAGGCTTGGTTGGGTTGGCTAGTGTTAGGTTGTGATTGGAGTTTATGGTGCAGTTAGGGTTTACGTTTAGGTTAAGGTTGGGATTAGAGATTAAAGAGCGTAAATTAGTTATTTCAAAAAAATATTAGGCTTCTTAAAAAAAAAATAAGAGATTTTTTTCTTTCTTAGACACTGATAGATGAGGGAAAATTTTCCAAGACCCAAAAGATTTCGGAGTCGATTGACAATATCAATAATTTGTGGGTAATTTTCTAAATAGGAAAGATTTGAGGGTGTGTGTATATATATCAGAAAAACACATCATTAAAATGAAATAGTAGATGACATCTGAGCATAAATAAAAACAATAAGTCTTTTTCTCCCGTGTTTTTATGCTATTTCTTCATTGCTTCTTTTGCTTACTTCACAGAATAAAAAATAACTAAGAGAAGTTTATTTGAACCCAACATTTCTGGATATATCTAGCCTATCTAATAAAAATAAATTGCATATAACCGACTTCCCACTATAACATTCAATTATCTTCAATTGTCAGATTTCATACAGATAAAATATTCCATGTTCTCAATGTTTAAATTATGATAATTCAGACTATATTGTATTCTATAATGGTTCTTACAGATTTAAGAGACTGCTAAATACTAATAAATAATTATATCACAATAGTATCTAATTAGAAACAAAATACAGATAAAAAGCATATCGGGCAAAAGTAAGACTTCCATTAATCAAGGTAAGAAATGATCATGATGAAAGTTCAATGTAAAAAAGGAACTTTTATTATCAATATATCTATATACCTGATAACGATCCCTATGCCCTCCAGCATAAATGATATCAGTAACACCTACTTGCTTTTCCATACATCTAGAACATCGAGCATCTGTCATCTGTGCACAAGCCAATACACTTGGGTTTAGCATACATCAGGAATGTTCTTAAAATTTCAACACCAAGGACACAAGGAACACTCAAATTTGAAAGTGGTTCTTGTCATGCTAGAAGGTTTGACATTTCAGGTGATTATCACAAATCATGTGATTTTCTATGAATTACAACATAATGGACTATTTCCTACAAATGACTCATATGTCCAAGTGTATTTGGTTGTTAGTCTAACCTGAATTTGCTCTGGTCTTTCGGGCTCTATGATTATTCTTTCATCTGCAGTCAAACCTTCCTGAAATATTCAAATTATAGTTGGTATGGAAACAATAAAGCATATGAGAAATGAAGTCTGAACATAAAATAAAGATATATTACACCTATCGAATAAGAAAACTTTCAATGTATGAATCATCCAATTATTTCACCCAGGCATGTGAAAACCAAGTAAACATGCATTTTTTTTAGATGAGTACAATTACATTTTTAAAATAAGAACGAATAAATAAAATCACATGTCCCTTTTTGTAATGAAAGATGGGATCATACCAAGGTTGCCTAAAAGACACATGAAATCAACTCCTGTGCCAGTTGCAAATTTTAGAAATTTTACCAAATATAAAATAAGATCACAAATTTACATCAAGGAAATTGCCAGAGGTAGCTTCTAACAATCATGACAGTTAAACACTTCTACTTTTATTTTAGACTTATACACAGATTTTAACCCTAATATCGACCAGATCAATCAATTCTTTGAATATCAAACATGAAGGACTTCCGAGAAAAAAAAAATGTTTCGAAAGAGTATTCACATGCAGAATTGGGCTTGTATAGATCTAAACAGAGGCTGAACAAGTTAGCCATGTTGGTAAGAAGGGGAGGTATAGTAATAATTCATATTCCGGGATCAGATAAATGTGTAGTTGCCATCAACTTATAATTTGTAAAGCATGATTTGATAGACCATAGGATCCTAAAAATATGGCTCAATGACCATACTGCATCAAGACCCTTATATTGCCTGCTGAAATGATATTTCTTCCAATAAGAATCAACTGGAAAGTTGTTTTTATAGAGGATTTCATGTGCTTCTTTTTCTCCATATCCTTCAGTGACCCAAGAAGTGATCGGGATCCTACCTTGACAACTAAGTTTTGGGAGGAGCTCTTTTATATTTAAGGGAGAATTACAAAAGAGCTCTTCTTATCATCCAGAGACTGATGGGAAAATGGAGACAAGGCACTCGGGTCTGTCTCTCTGGTGTTATTGTAGCCTTAAACCAAAGGAAGGGGGTGAAGTGGTTACCATGGGCCGAATATTGGTATAATACCAATTAGAGTGATTCGACTAAAATGACTCCATTTGAAGCTTTATATGGGAGGCCTCTCCAACCCTACTATCTTATATTCCTGGAGTGGCAATGGTACAAGTGGTTGACATCAAGCTATGAAGGATGAGAACCTCAAATTGTTGTATGATAAGACAACTTGTTAAAAGCCCAAGACCGCATGAAAAGATATATGGATATAAAGCAGAGGGAGAAGAGCTCTGAAGAGGGTTCATGGGTGTGGTTGAAGCTCCAATCCTATAGAAAATCAACCGTAGCTTCAAAAAAAAACTCATAGGTTCTCAGCAAGATACTACGGTCTCTTCACATAAAAAAGATGGAACGGTGTCTTATACAGACACTTTGGTGCAAGGATACATCTCGTATTTCCATATGTCCCAGCTTAAAGAGAAGATCAAACCCCGAATCCAACTATGTAAGGATGTGGGAAGAAGTTGAGGCTACAGAACATTAGACTAGAAGAATGAAAAGGAGTGATAGAATTGTGTGTCGATCTCTTAGTTAAACGGAAAATGGATCTTTTGTTGGTGTGTGGCCCTTATGCAAGTGGGCTCTCAGTTGGCCTATCATTGAAGCAAGTCCATCTAGCTATCTTGGGAGTCGAGAGAAAGTCCGAGGTGATATAGTAATTCCTCATTGTTGTGGTTTGTTAGTCGTGTGAGCAGAATTCTAATGCATGTTAATGGATTGAGACATCTATCAGCAAACCATTGAACCACACCTCACTTCTCTTACCTTTAATTTTGCTCTCTGAAGCATTTGTCCTTGCTATGGATAAATTAGGCACACAATGTAAAAGAGTATCATCTCATGAGATGATTAGCTAATTTGAGCATTCCTCTCCTCTCTCTCTCTCTCTCTCTCTCTCTCTCTCTCTCTCTCTCTCTCTCTCTCTCTCTCTCTCTCTCTCTCTCCCTCTCCTATTCTTAGATTAATATAACCCTAATTTCACATAGGTCACCCCAAAGGTCAGGGTGGGCCGAGGTTAATCACATGCGACAATTATGCTCTCAAGAAAACTAGTTTTATGAATGTTTCTTAAATTTTGACTATGCAAATAAGGGGCATTGTATTAAAAGAAACTTAAGGAGGTTACGTAGGAAGTGGTGATGACGTTGTGGGTTCGGTGAAACTGACCCAATTGTAGAAGCATGTTGTGGTCTCAAGAGTATTACTTTAAAGATCATCTCTTGCATTTTGATTATGCAAATTCTTCACTTATAGTATATGTCACGAAAGCTAATCTCTCATTCTTTTGGAGCTTGATTACAAATGTTAGTTAGTTTGTCATAATTAGCCGCAGAGCATAGCTTGTGTACATCGGGACAAGTTTCCTAACAGGGCCCATGTATTGGACACTTGGATGGACTTCATTGTTCTTTCCACAAAAATGAAAGGTTAATGTCACATCTAGATGTCAATTTGTTGCTGCCATAGCCACAGAAGCAAATCCCTGCATGTGCATCGTCTGAGCTTTTTCTGAGGTGTTGTATGTGATTTCGTGACACAGCGTGATTGAGGAAGCAACATTGTTTTGTTCCGTAAGCTTCACTGCACGACCCTGTCTACTGGGAGGAATCTTTGTTTGGGGTCAACAAGATATGAGCCAAGATGGAGTTTGTTGAGATGTTCTCACATTAATAGATGCGGGAAAGTAGCTTGGGTAAATTGAGAAGCTCACTTAAAGCAAATAAGGTTGATATAAGTCTCAAATGGACTAGGGAGGTGATTAGATTTACAAGTTAAATGTGTGCTAACCAAACCTTTTAAGAATCTTGTGCACATCTCCTGTTTGGGTCTTACCACAATTCCTAATAGGCCATCATGTTGTTGACATGCTTAAGCTAATTTCCACCCTTATAGCTCTACTCTTTTTAGACAAATGATTAAGATAAAGACACTCAATGTGAAAAAAAGGCCAAAATTCTTCAACTAAAGGTGTAACTCCCTGGTATATAATTTTTCCCCAAGATTCAAAAATGCAAGCTACGATTAATTCTTGAATTCATGAGAACTATTATACACTAGAGCATTCCCAATGCATATCCTATGTGGGACTATTCACTCTAACTTGCGGTGTTACATACTCCCCCGTTAAGAATATGACATTCTCATCATACTAATACTTCACCATGCGATGTAAAATTCTAAAGGTTACTCCAATGGATTCAAGAGGTGGCTCTCACGGATTCAAGAGGTGGCCCCCACCACATCCTTGTGTGGCGTGGCACTTTACTCTATGTAATATTTAGTTCCATATGGCACTTAGTTCTGCACACTTCTGACTGATGCTAGCTCTAATACCATTTATAACCCTCCCGAGAATATAATTTTTTTCCACTTGTCCGTCCTCAAAAATGCTAGTTACGATTAATTCTTGAGTTCAAGAGAACTATTATATAGTGAGACATTCTCAATGCATATCCCACATGGGACTACTCACTCTTGGGGTGTTACAACGGGTGTCAACGAGTATTTGTTTCAAGTTCAAGCATTGTCGGAAGGACTTGTGCAAAAAGAAAAAACTAAGAAGCACAAAGACTTCAACAAAGGAAACGTGACGCTTTATGATAGTGGATACAAGCCAATATACACCTCTTCATGGATTTGAAATTTTCAAATTTATTCGAAATTGAAACAAGAGATAAAGTCAAAACTATCATTTCAGTTAGGGTCTTGTGGGTTCTCGTGTTTTTGGTTGTATTAACATAACTTGTCTCTTTTATTGAGAAATGAAGAAGGCAAGTCATAAATAAATTTACACATATCTAGAATTATTTTATGATTCAGAAGTTTGTATTATGATATTTGATTTATTTATCAAAGTAGCCAATTAGAATAAATATATGGGATTGATTAAGTGTTAATCTCGACTCCTGTCCAAGTGAATGAAGAAATTACAAGGCAGTCTTAATTTGAAATGAAGAATGCTACATGAGGAATTGTTTGAAGCACAACAGATTTTCCTTTTTAACAAGAGTGTATAAACTTAGATATTGATCAAGCTAGCTCCCAGATTAATTCAAGAATTCCCTTGGTTGATTGTATGTTATGAACTGCACGCTTCAAAAAATATTTTTGATCAATGCTTCGCATACTAGCTCTTTCATCTGAACCAATGCAAGGATAAACTTCGGACAAGTATTTATTGGAATAAAGGTTTTCTGATAGCATTGTTGTCAGTTCAGTCATTTTGAAGGTTGTGTTCTTGTTTATGCTCCCGCTGCTACTCCCACTCTTTCACATTCACTAACCGAAGCAACTGTTTTGGCAGCTATATATTAAAAAAGTGCTACTGCAAAAGAATATCATGTGCATAACTGATGTGAAATGTGTCTGTGTGATACGAAATCAGTGATAACACTCCCAAAAACTACGCTTCACCAATACGCTGGGAAAAATTAAATCTAATAAAGCCAGCAAATGGATTTAATAAAAAGAAGCATGCACAGACTAAGCAATTTCAATCTTGAACAAAGTAAAAAATAATAGCTTTCTTATGCAGGCAAGTTCTACAACCAATATCCAGACTAATGAGTCACAAGTTGCATATGCACACAATCTCACCAATATGCGAACAACAGTAAAGCGGATAAAATCCTAGAGACTAATTATCAAGACTCTACAATTAAATGACCGTGGTCAAGAAACTCACCTACTGAGGATCACGTTTGACCACAGTGTCCAGTTGATATCTGTTGGGATGCGTAGGGTTGCCTCTCACGACCCTAACGCTTCAAAAATGATTTGAATTGGACTCTGGACGGCTGAGAAATGGCTCAAGAACTCAAACGGGTCTGAATCTGCAACAGGGTCAGGTTTGAGTTAGTGTTTAGTCGGGTCGCTGGCAGTTGAAGTGAGTCAAACCCGGTTGATGGAGCAGATCGGGTTCTGCAGACGTAGCGAGTCGGGTAAAACAGGTCGAATCTGTGTTGGGTTTAAGGATTCAAACCCAAATCTGCTTGTTGGTTGGATCCGAGATGAGGCACACTTAATGAATTAGGCTCGAGTTGCTGCTGGGTCGACGATCAGGTGAGTGGGTGGTGGGGTTGAACAACAGTATCGCAAGAAGTGATGTAAAGGAGGCCTCAGTGAGGCTCTGCAGAGTTAGGAGATGACCGTCAAAGCTTGTTGGAGACAGGAAAAGGCTCAGCGAGCCTCTTAATGACAAGAGATGGAAGCCAAAAGGGACTCAGAGGCAAAGAGGGGTTGTCGAGGGTTGTCAAGGGTTGAGGAGGTAAGGGCGAAAGCACGCGAGGGCTACAGGCGAGGGGAAAGGAGGGGAGGCGGAGGGGGAGGGACTGCAAGCAAGGGGAGGAGAGGGGGCAGGGGCAGCGGACAAGGAGAAGGAAAGGTGTGGTGGTGGCTGGGAGAGAGGACGCTCTCGTGAGCAAGGGAAGAGAGGGAAAGGATGGCGTGGCTGGGGCGAGAGAGGGCGACACAACTGGGGAGAGTGGAGAGAGCGCGGACGGCTACTAGGGTTTCGCGAGAGAGAGAGGTGAGAGATGATGAACAATGCAGTTTGGCAATTTCTGGGTATTTTCAAAAAAATTTGAACAGAATTTTTCTGAGAAAGGGCTAGTGAGGGATTCACTCTCCTAAACTAGAGCTAGCTAGAAGTTCACCCTCCTAGACTAGGGTTCCTTAGAGTTTCACACCTGAAAAGAGTTTAGAGAATAAAATCACACAAATGTTTACTAAAAATAATTCTGCATTCATTCCTTTATTAACTAGAGAAAGGGGCCTTTAAATAGGCTTTACAAAAATAAAGGAAGTTCACATAACCAATATGGGACTGAAACTACTAAAGAAAAAAGAAAAATCAACTCAAATGAATAAAAGACTACATCAAGACTCAATCGAACCACATGAATGCGATGTGCCTCCTTTTACACTGATATACGCGCCCGAGGCGCGAATGGATGTCCACATCATTCTCCCTGGGTGGGAGAGAACTCGATCCCGTCGAGTCAATGTAGAAATGCTCTTATATCGCTCCAAAGCATCCGGGTCAATCTGCTGCAAGTCACTTCGATTAATCCAGTCAGCATTTTTCTTTCCAAGGATCATGTATCTTCGAGTCCCACCATCTTTGGTGGTAATAATCTCATCATCTATGATTTTATCAACCTACTCTTTTATGTTGGGTAAAATATCTGAGAGTGGAGGAAGTGTGACTCTCAAAAACATGCTCGGGTTCAGGCTCAACGACTAGTGGATTGTTTGGGTTAAAGTCAAGACCCTTGTAATCTACTAGGTCTTCGACATTGAATGTAGAAATAATGTCAATTTTTTTTTGAAAGGTCTATAACATAAGCATTATCATTCAATTTCTTCACAATTTGAAACTGACCAACACTACGAGCATGCAATTTTTTAACTGTTCCTAAAGAAAACTGTTCCGAACAAATCTGAACCATCACAAATCACCAACATTAAAAGTTTTTAATATTTTTCTAACACCAACTCGGTTTATATGTCGCGTTTCTTTATGCAATCCTATCACTGGTCTCCTTGTGTAGCTCGTTCACGTCGGATGCAAATGCAGTAAACTCAGAAGCCCTATAATGATCAGCTATGAGATAAGATCAATGGGTTGTCTGGGTTTAAAATCATAAACAATCTCATGGGGGCTTCTACCTATTGTCATATTAACAGATGTGTTGTAGGCAAATTTAATAATTGACAATTTAAGATCCCAACTTCCCAGATGTTCACCAACGAGGGTCCTTAAGAGGTTAAAGTCGATCGGGACAAGACACCATTGTTTTACATTTAGGACCGTGGAGTTGATCCATAACACTTTGTACAGTTGGGGATAGGGTATAACCAATAATCTAACCTTCTCAATCACCTTGAAGGATACTAAATTGATGCAGCTGGGGATAGTGTCCACAATCGCTTTACAATTCTTGTCTTTTATTTTCATGAACGTATGGAAGAATTCTTCTCTAATCGTTATTTTCTTCTGGTTGTGAAAACACACACCTGACGATGGACAAGTTGAAAGTGCTTACCTAATGCAGTTGAGTACATCTTCACCTTCATGATCGTCGTCGAAGTCATCCCCTACTTCTTCACCCACTTGGTAGGTGAATTCTTCTGAATCAAACTTAGGGGCTTCGATGGGAGCTCCATCAATAATGGCAATCTTAATGAGACTGGGGCAATTGATAGCCATATGCACATATCCTTGGCACTTATAGCATTTAGCAGTGGCACTAATTTTAGAAAAGTCCCTTTCGGTGCCTTTGTCTCTTTCATCCCGTTCAAAGCTCTTACCTTCCTATGTGGGGGTGGATGGGTACTAGACCTGGGGGCTAGGTAGATGGGGGAGATCTAGATATTGGTGCTCTTTGATCATGACTCCTGAAGGCATGGTTGAACCTAAAAACATCTGGGTCTTGAGCTAAAGCATGAGCCTTCTCAAGTTTTGTAACTTCGCGAGCCAACAGTTCCGTTCTTAGGTCTTCTCTAAGGCCAGCGCTAATCTTGAAAGGATTTGAGTCTAGCCTTCTATGCCTAGGATACTACATCTGATGAGAAACTCATTAAACTTGACAATGTATTTCTTAGCCTACTTGTTGCCTTGACTAAACTGGTGCCACCTGTCTAAAAATGGGCATAATATAATGGTGGCACGTACTTGCCGTTGAGCTCATCCTTCATAGCAGCCAATGTCTCTATATGTTGTTGAGCCTGAGATGCTTGCAGGGTCTCCACATTGGCCCAATATTGGTTGGCCTTACCAGTCAGCTTCATGGATGCGACCTAACCTTTCTAGGCTTAGAATGGAGATGCCAGGTAAATCCAATCCATGTCTTGAAGCCAATCTAGGAAAAATTGCGGGTCCAAAAGACCATCATAGAAAGGTAAATCCAACTTAATGCTCTTTAAACACTTTTCATCAAGATCTGGTGCATTGTGCCTGATATATGGCTACAATGGAGGTTGCTCAGTAGTAGGTTGTTCACATGTAGTCTCCAATTTGGTAAGTCTCCCATTGACCATTTTTCGAGTTTGGTTCACAGTCTGTGTAATATCCCCTACCTAATAATACTGAATTTCCATTCTCATTGATTTATTAGATTTACTACTAGTATTATTATTGATAATCTATTTTGTATATGTGCATAAATATGTGTCTATATATATTTTAGAGATATGTTCATGACTTGTGTTCACGCAAGTATAATCGTGTTTGTAAATATATGTATATATTATATATTATTAATAATTTTCAATGTCATAGTTAATTACCATTATGTAATTATTATTAACTATTATTATCGTTATTGATGTTGTTAATATTATTATTATTAATGGTTACTAGTTATTGTTATCTTCCATTATTTATTATTATTCCTAAGCCCAGTCATGCTCCATATTCTCCTCCCATTTCCTATTTTTCTTTTATTTTTCTTGGCCCAAAATAAAGCCCAGAGCCCAGTTCTTTTCTTATTTTCTTTTCTCCCATTATCTTATCATTTTTCCCTTAAGCCCAGCCTAAAGGCCCAAATCCCCTCTCTATATATCACTCTTCTTCTTTCTCCCCTTCTCCCATCAGCCGAACCCTAATCCTCAAACTCCTCACTTGCTCCACCCACCTTTCCTTCTCTCCCATGTGCCCATGGTTCAAAGTCTCGGTCTCGGCCGCCGACTCGGCCGGCACCGAGACGGATCGGTCTCGGCGACTCGGATCGGAGTCGGACGATACGCGCAAAACGCTACATAGAACGCCAAAAAAATTATGAAAAAATCATGACAAATCATAAAAAAAATGTAAACATCAAAATTCATGCATCACATATTCAAAACATATCACCTAACACTCAAAACATAACGTGAAAGCATAAATACAAGCGTCGTCGATAGAAAAATATCAAAATACATGCATAATATAGTAAATTGCACAAAATAATTCATAAGTACCAGCTAATATAGTCATTTCCACATTGAATTTAAGCAACACTAACTTAATTATCTGTTAAATTAAATTAAAACTAAAATTAACTAAATTAAAAAACATTAAATTAAACTCAATTAAATGAAACTAAATTAAATTAAACTAAACTAGTTTATACTAGATTAAGCAACACTAACTTAATTACCTAACTTCAATAAAATTATTAAATTACCTAACTTAATTACAAAACTTTATTAAATTAAATTAACCTAAATTAAGTTAACTAAACTAATTTAAATTAAATTAAACTCAATTAAATGAAACTACATTAAATTAAACTAAACTAGTTTATACTAGATTAACCTACACTAACTTAATTACCTAACTTCAATAAAATTATTAAATTACCTAACTTAATTATAATTATAAAATTTTATTAAATTAAATTGACTTAAATTAACTTTACCTAAACTAAACTAAATTAAATTACATTAAACGCAAATTAATTAAACTGAGGGAGAGAGAGGAACATAAAGAGAGGGAGAGAGACGGAGACAGAGGAGAGAGACGGAAACACAAGAGGAGAGAGAGAGACAGAGAGAGAGGGACACAGAGAGAGAGGGAAACACAGGAGGAGAGAGAGACTGAGAGAGGGACAGAGAGGAGGCAGAGAGAGGGAGAGGGGGAGGGGGGAGAGAGAGACTGAGAGGGAGAGGGAGAGAGTCCGACAGAGAGAGAGACAGAGAGAGAGACGGGGGGAGAGAGAGACTGAGAGGGAGAGGGAGAGAGTCCGACGGGGAGAGAGACAGAGAGAGACGGGGGGAGAGAGAGACAGAGAGAGAGACAGAGAGAGACGGGGAGAGAGAGAGAGACAGAGAGAGCCGCTGCAGCCTGCGGGAGAGAGAGACGGAGAGAGAGAGAGGGAGAGAGAGGCACAGAGAGAGGGAGAGGGGGAGAGAGAGAGAGACTGAGAGGGAGAATTACCTGGGCGACGGCGACGGCGACGACGACTGCGACGCGGGGGGACGGCGAGGGCGACGCGGGGGGGCGGCGAGCGCGAGAGAGAGAGAGAGATCTGATCTCTCTCTCTCTCCCTCAGCGCCTTTAAACGCGATTCGTCACGGACGCCGAGTCGACCCGGGTCGGGTCCGAGTCGGACCCGATCCGGGTCGACTCGGCGATCTTCGGTCGACTCAGGCCTCCGAGTCGTATCGGAGGGGGCCGAGTCGGATACGACTCGGCCGAGTCGTATCCGACTCGGCCGATATTTCGAACTCTGCATGTGCCAGCGCGCGTGTGCCAAGGCCGAGCACCCCTTCTCCCTTCAGCGTGCTCCTCCGCCATGACGATCACCCGAGCACCACCTCACAACCCTCGTCGTCATCATCTCCTTCTCCCATCTCCACCTTAACCCATGCCGCCGAGCCCTGCACACCCCGTAGCCTCCCACCATGCCCTCGCCCTCTCGACCTTGCCGAGACCCAAACACAACCCCAACCTCCACCATCTTCGCCTCTCCGAATCGTCGTCGTTCCCACGCCATCGCCGTCGGCAGCACCACCACAGGCACCCCTCTTTCTCATCCTCTCTCTTCATCCCGCCTCATCCTTTCCCCTCGTCTAACCGCCGAGCCCTGCACACCACCATCTATCTCATCTTCTCCTCCCCGTCGACCACAAACCCATCTCCCCTTCATGTTCTTCCCCCCTTCTTCTTGCCTTTCCTGTAAACCCAACTGCACCATCTTTCCCCCATTCTCTCTTTAACTCTCTCCCTCTCTCTTGCGCGCCGGCAGCGACGCCGCCTTGCCGTCGTCCCCCACCATTTCCCTCTTCTCCTTCTGTTGTTGTTTTTCATTTCTCTTTGTCTTTCTTTTTACCATGTTGGATCCAGCAAATCCAAATCCAAACCCACTTTGTCTTGGACCCGACCTGAACCCACATTCAAATTAACTTAAGAGTGGATTTGGGTCATTGGATTTGAAACCTACAGCAGTCAAGACCCGCTAAGTGTAGGAGTTGGATTGTGGGTCGTATCTCGGTCGTTTGATCTTCGATTTGGGCGATTCTGAAAGTGTTGGAACCGTGGAGGATAGATCTACGCAACCGCGATATATTCTGTGAGTGTTTATTTTCCTTATGCATTTATTTTACTTAATTTCGTAGTGAGTGTTAACTTTTTTAACAAGTTTTGTTATATTTTTGTTTAATGGTTATTAATGCATACTAGTTATAGCTCATGTTAGCATACACATTAAATGCAAATTGGAATATCACTGTGAGAGTCCATTTTAAATAAATTATCTTCTGCTATACATGAACTTATTATGTTAAATTATTAATTAAATATTTCGTTATAATATTGGTGGATTAAATTTCTTAAACACCTAGAACATTGTAATCTTTCATGATTACTTGACAAGCGATTGAATATTTTCCCTGAATTATTCTATTCATGCCTGCATATCAATATTCATCCTAAACATCATATCACAATAGAAAACTTGACTGGTCGTACATGACATCTACCTGATAACATACTGTACAAGTTACCAAAGTCATTGGAAAATATTGTTATACGATAACAACATCGTCCTGCTTATCCTGTTCACTGACATCATGTATCCTGATTACACAGTTGATGTTACCGTGACTATCACCGAGTTATTCCAGTGATCTAAGTAACATGTGCATTAAGTAATACTGATAATCTAATATTAAATAACTTACACTGAGCCTGGGAAAATTGATGGAGAAGACATCTGTATTTTGGGTGGACCTACGATATAGGTTGCGCAGTTGAAAGAGGGTTCCACTGCAGGCTTCCCGAGGGGTGACTGACACCTCGTCCTGTTCTTGTTCCTGATATACATGTTACATGTCCTGTTATATATGTTACTTGACTACATTGCAGTAGGGTCTGGTTCAGCGCCAGGAGTCTAAGTCGTGGTCCCGAGTATGTATGAGACCCACTTAAAATACAGACAATGTCTCCAACCGATCAGTTTTAATACTTAAAACCCTGATTGATATGTGTATTAGGCGTAGTATGGGATGCGTCTATTACATGTGGTCAAGGTTCTAAATATCGGATATCGGGATTGTATCGGATGAGGGTTTTTCATATCGGATATCGGATATCGGGGGAGATACCGGGAATACGCGCGCATATCGGGCGTTCATATCAGATACTATATACAATGAAATATTAATAACTAAAAATTGGTTTAAAGTCATAGATATCATCTACCTAATAAAAATGATGTAATATGCTTGCAAAGACATAAAAACAATGTACATTTGCACGCAGTCATGCAATAAATAAGTTCTTTCATATCGGGCGATTTATCGCCAATATCGGGCGATTTATCGGCCGATATTTCAAATATCGGCCGTTTTTTGCTGCAAATGATATGGTGAACGATTTTTCCATATCGTATCGGCAGCAGGCAAAAAAGAAGATATCGGACGATATCTCAGCCGACTCGGCTGATATTTAAAACAGGGCATATGGCAATTGATTTTCGTTGACATAATTAATAACAAAAAACTGAAATCTTACATTGGCATTATAGACTGAACTTGATATACACATGTTATGATAGACACCTGATTGTACTTATGACCTAACATATGATATTATAACAGATTGATCTCATTACTTTTAAAGTTAGGTATTGCATGTCATCATGATACTTGTACTATCTAATTGATATTTATTACAACATACTCTTTTTATCACTGTTTTATTCATGTCATTTCCTTATCCAGTATATCTTCATAATATTATCATAGTATGCTCACACGTTATATGCACGTGTACCTTCTCTTTATTTTACACACTCATTGGAGGTCTGACTCCCTGAATTTGCACATCCTGGTATATGGATATTTCTCTTACTCAGCAGGTATCTGAGGGGATCATATGTATCTGAGGAGTACGAAGTCTCTTTTACTTGATCACTGGATTTTTTTGGTACAGTTCACGTCTTCCTTTTCATTCTGTTGACTTCCTTTGATTCCCTATGGCTTGGACTCCATATCGTTCTATATGATTTTTCGTAGAATAATGTTATCCTTGTGTAAGAATTATATGTTGTATTGCAGTGACCTTATTGCTTTTATTGTTGATTGATATAGCTTGTTCATGTCATTTTAGGCTTAGCGTGTATACATGGGGTATTTTCCTCGCGTATATACGTCGCCGACTCTCGTCGCGTCTCTGCTCCAGTGTATTTTGGGAAGCGGAGCGTGACAGATTTTTTTTTTTTGTATCAGAGCCAGGTTCGCAATAAAAGAGAACCTAGTTCATGTCTGTGACCCGATACATGTTATATTTACACTACAATATAGACATATATTATTCACACAATGATATGAGTCTACTTGAGAATCAATCGTCCTTTCTTTCTATATCCATCTCTTGAATCTGTTGATGTCCCCAATTTCAACATTCCTTCCGGATCAATCTGTATTTTTCTATTGATTCCTATCTTTCATCTCGATTCCATTTCCCTGGTATTGATTCTTGGATCTAGCCTTTGGACCTGATCGACGGTAGAGATCAGAGTGCGCAACAAAAGCGTGGTGGATTCATGATGTGTATAGAAGCGACATGGGAATGAGATGTCTTGGTGATCGATCATCCTTCCTTTGACTCTTATCCTAGCGTATCTACTTTTGTTTCCTGTCTATCATTCTCAATCTTGATTCACTTCTATCATTTCCCACTTTAATGAAATTTCGAGGATGAAATTATTGTTAAGGTGGGTAGAATGTAATACCCCCTACCAAATAATATTGTATTTCCATTCTCATTGATTTATTGATTTACTACCAGTATTATTATTGATTAATCTATTTTTTATATGTGTATAAATAAATATATATATATATATATATATTAGAGATATGTTCATGACTTGTTTCACGCAAGTATGATCGCGTTTGTAAATATATAAATATATTATATATTATTAATAATTATCGTTGCTATGGTTAATTACCATTATGTAATTATTATTAACTATTATTATCATTATTGTTGTTGTTAATATTATTAATATTAATGGTTACTAGTTATTGTTATCTTTCATTATTTATTATTATCAATATTAATGTTCCAAAGCCCAGCCCATGCTCCATATTCTCCTCCTATTTCCCTATTTTTCTTTTATTTTTCTTAGCCCGAAATCCAGCCCAGAGCCCAGTTCTTTTCTTATTTTCTTTTCTCCCATTTTCTTATCATTTTTCCTTTAAACCCAGCCCAGCCCAAAGGCCCAAAACCCCTCTCTATATATATCACGCTTCTTTCTCCCCTTCTCCCATCAGCCGAACCTAATCCTCAAACTCCTCGCTTGCACCGCGCACCTTCCCTCTCTCCCATGCGCCAACGCGCGTGTGCCAAGGCCACCCCCTTCTCCCTTCAGCGTGTTCCTCCGCCATGACGATCACCCGAGCACCACCCCCACAA
The DNA here is from genome assembly GCA_038442645.1 of Agave tequilana. NCBI lineage: Eukaryota > Viridiplantae > Streptophyta > Magnoliopsida > Asparagales > Asparagaceae > Agave > Agave tequilana. The sequence goes on from JAVJIF010005122.1 coordinate 49,242, forward strand.
CCCTCGTCGTCGTCATCTCCTTCTCCCATCTCCATCTTCACCCATGTCGTCGAGCCATGCACACCCTGTAGCCTCCCACCATGCCCTCGCCCCTCTCGACCTTGCCGAGACCCGAACACAACTCCAACCTCCGCCATCTCCGCCTTTCCGCATCGCCGGCGCTCGTCATTCTCCAAGCTACCGCAGTCGGCAGCACCACCACATGCACCACTCTTTCTCTCCTCTCTTCTTCCCGCCTCATCCTTTCCCCTCTATCTAACCGCCGAGCCCTGCGCACCACCATCTATCTCATCTTCTCCTCCCCGTTAACCACAAACCCATCTCCCCTTCTTGTTCTTCCTCCCCGTCTTCTTCCTGCCTTTCCTGTAAACCCACTGCACCATCTTTCCCCCACTCTCTCCTTAACTCTCTTTATCTCTCCTCTCTCTTGCACGTCGTCAGCGCCGCCCGGCCAGGGCCGCCGCCGCCGTCCCCCACCATTTCCCACTTATCCTTCTGCTGTTGTTTTCCTTTCTCTCTGTCTTTCTTTTTACCATGTCGGATCACCAAATCCAAATCCAAACCCACTTTGTCTTCGACCCGACCTGAACCCACATACACATTAACTGAAGAGTGGATTTGGGTTATTGGATTTGAAACCTGCAACAGTCCAGACCCGCTAAGTGTAGGAGTTGGATTGTGGGTCGAATCTCAGCCGTCTGATCTCCGATTCAGGTGATTCTGAAGGCGTTGGAACCATGAAGGATAGATCTACGCAACCGCGATATATTCTGTGAGTGTTTATTTTCCTTGTGCATTTAATTTACTTAATTTCGTAGTGAGTGTTTTAACTTTTTTAACAAGTTTTGTTATATTTTTGTTTAATGGTTATTAATTCATACTAGTTATAGCTCATGTTAGCATACACATTAAATGCAAATTGGAATATCACTGTGAGAGTCCTTCATTTTAAATAAATTATCTTCTGCTATACATGAACTTATTATGTTAAATTATTAATTAAATATTTCGTTATAATATTGGTGGATTAAATTTCTTAAATACCTAGAACATTGTAATCTTTCATGATTACTTGACAAGCGATTGAGTATTTTTCCCTGAATTATTCTATTCATGCATGCATATCAATACTCATCCTGAACATCATATCACAATAGAAAACTTGACTGGTCGTACATGACATCTACCTGATAACATATTGTCCATGTTACCAAAGTCATTGGGAAATATTATTATATTGTAACATCGTCCTACTTATCATGTTCACTAACATCATGTATCTTTATTACACTGTTGATTTTGTAATCGTGACTATCACCGAATTATTCCAGTGATCTAGGTAGCATGTGCATTAAGTAATATTGATAATCTAATATTAAACAACTTACACTGGGCCTGAGAAAATTGATGGAGACAACGTCTGTAATTTTTGTGGACCTAGGATATAGGTTGTGCAGCCGAAAGAGGGTTACACTGCAGGCTTCTCGTGGGGTAACGGACACCTTGTCCTGTTCTTGTTCCTGTTATATGTGTTACATGTCCTTATACATGTTTCCTGACTATCTTGCGGTAGGGCCTGATTCAGCGTCAGGAGTCTGGGCCATGGTCCTGAGTATGTACGGGACTCACTTAAAACGCAAACAATATCTTCAACCAATCAGGTTCAATAACTTAGAACCCCAATTGACATGTGTAGTAGGCGTAGCATGGCATGTGTCTATTACATGTGAAAATTGGTGTTCACTAACATAATTAATAACAAAAATTAAATTCTTACATTGGCATTATAAACTGAACTTGATATGTACATGTTATGATAGACACCTGACTGTACTCATGACTTAACATATGATATTATAACAGATTGATCTCATTACTTTTAAAGTTAGGTATTACATGTTATCATAATATTTGTACTATCTGATTGATATTTATTGCACCATACTCTCTTCTTATTACCGTTTTATTCATGTCATTTTCTTATCCAGTATATCATATGATAGTATCATAGTATGCTCACACATTATATGCACATGTATTTTCTCTTTATTTTACACTCATTGGGAGTTCAGACTTCCTAAATTTGCACATCCAGGTATATGGGTATTTTTCTTACTCAGCAGGTATCTGAGAAGATCATGTGTATTTGAGTACGAAATCTCTTTTACTTCATCAGATTTTTTGGTACAGTTCATGTCTTTCTTTTCATTCTGTTGACTTCCTTTGATTTCTATTGCTTGGACGCCATATTGTTCTACATGATTTATTCATAGAATAATGCTATCCTTGCGTAAGAATTATATGTTGTATTGCAGTGACCTTATTGCCTTTATTGTTGATTTATATAGCTTGTTCAGGTCATTTTAGGCTTTGCGTGTATACGTGGGATATTTTCCTCGTATATAAACGTCGCTGACTCTCATCGTGTCTACGCTCTAGCGTATTTTGGGAAGCGGGACGTGACAATTTGGGTCAGGATATTAAGCTGAGCCATTATGTCAGCGAGTGCCGCGCAAGTTGGGAATCCATAGGGGTGGTGTGAGATTCACTAGACTTTCCTACAAGATAAGATTTACACATACGAATTGGCATACACAAAGGAAGCCCTAATTGAAGATGGGAAGACAACTATAAACTAGATACTTGCACTTTTTATCAAATTAAAATTTAAATGCAAGCAACAAAATTTTTCTAGCAAATGCCTAAGTAATGCAAGTCCTCTCTTAACTAGGGGTGCCATTGCATCGGATACAGATCAGATATTATCTTTACCATATCCGTATCCGCACCCAACTTTCGGATACGAATACGGATATGGATATTGGCGGATGTGAAAAAATAATATCTGTATATGCTAAAATCGGATATCGGATATGGATCGAATATTAGCGGATCGAATGCGGATACTAACTGGATAATGTAAAAATGTATACGGTTAAGGATAAACTAAATAGATATACTTATATTACTTTTTATCTCATATACAACAATATTAAATGTGATACATATTATAATATTATTGTGCATATATCAATGCTTTCAACGTATTTATTGTCATTCGGCTTCTATAGCAATGGATTATATGACCTCCGGTGCTAAATGTCGATTCGGATGCCATGATTTATGTCAAAATACTAAAAATATCTCATACTACTCTTGCAAGAATCGGGTATTTTTTACTATTACTTTTTCACCAACTCAAATATCAAAATCTATTGCCTCATTTCATTGAAGAATAGTCATTTTCATATGGATATCATTATCAAGCACCCAACTTTCGAATATCAAATCAAATATGGATAGGATAGTGCTTTTACCATATCTGTATCCGCACCTAACTTTTGGATACGGATACGGATATGAATATTGACGAATGTAAAAAATGATATTCGTATCTGATTTAGAGGCGGATTTAGATGCGGATATCCGCAGATAATCCGCATCCGGTGGCACCCCTACTCTTAACACCAAATTGATGTGAAATGTGTTTGTTTAATAAGAAGCCAGTGAAAACACTAAAAATCTATGCCTCACCAATACGCTAAGATCTCCAGTTATGACAGATTAAAACTAATAAAGCTAGCATATGAATTTAGCAAAAAAAAATGCATGCACAAGCTAAGCAATTTCAATCTTGAACAAAGTAAAGATAATATCTTCATTATGCAAGAAAATCTTATCTTCATTATGCAAGAAAATCTTATAATCAATATCCAGACTAATGAGTCACAAGTTGCAGGTACACACAATCTGACCAATATGTGAACAGTAAGGCAGATAAAATCCTAGAGACTAATTATCATGACTCTACAATTAAATGACCGTGATCAGGAAACTCACATACTTGTTTCGTTGGAAAAATGTGAAGTAAAATTCTTATAAATTGCAAAAAAAATTACAACAGATACAATCTGATTACAAAAGAGGGGAGGATATTTGAATCTCCTTTGTTTAAAGCTAGGTTCTTCATGTAACGATGGAGACTGAATCTCGTTCTCTGTTGACCGGCCGAACGACAAGCTTCTTTTGGACCGTTTTGAGCATACAAAATAACTCCACTTATACACAGTAAATGTTAGAGTTCTCCTTTTGAAGAAGAAATTTCTTTCTTTCTTTCTCTTTGAATGCTCAAAGTTTTTGAACTTCGTAGCTGTTTTGCTCCTAAAAAAAGCAAAGCCCCCATGTTCAATAACTTTCATAGCTATTTATAGAGATATTCAGGGGTAAAATTGTCCCCCTAGAATCCGTCCATAATGGAGATTAACTCTCATATTACATAGGAGTTAATTGACCCAGTAATGGACAGTTACAACAGAAACGCGACCTTCGCAGGTTCTTTTCTGTTGTTGAAACGTGGAGCTCACAGGCATGGTTCACAGTCGCGGTCTCGGCCGCCGACTCGGCGGGCATTGAGACGGATCGGTCTCGGCGACTCGGATCGGTCTCGGGAGATACGCGTAAAACGCTACATAGAAAGCTCAAAAAATTCTGAAAAATCACGACAAATCTTAAAAAAATGTATACATCCACATTCATGTATCACATGTCTAAAACATATCACGTAGCACACTAAACATAAAGCGAAAGCATAAATACACGCGTCGTTGGTAGAAGCATATTCAAATACATGCACAGTATAGTAAATTGCACAAAATGCATTAATAAATACATGCTAATGTAGTTATTTCCACATTAAATTGCGATGAAGTACAAAATCATCATAATCATCTCTGCGGTAAGTACATAAACCGATACTAGTGCTCATATATCTCTCAAGTTGTGATCTGTAGTCATGGACATATGTCACACCATAATGTTGGCCTGATGTCAAACTCAACATTTGCATATGACTTCAAGATTATAAGTTCCTCTATTAGCACTATTGTTGCCCTCGTTATTGTCATCATCACCACCACCGCTGCCATCATTGTCATCATTATCATCACCATCTTCACTATCATCACTACTAGAACTGGATAGAATCCTCACATCTTTACCACCACCATCATCTGCTTCTCTTATACCTTAGATGGGGGAGAGGGGGGAGAGATCAGAAACATGGAGAGAGAGATGGAAGGGGAGGGGAAAGAGACAGAGAGAGACGGGAGATTGAAAGGGAGAGAAAGAGAGCGGTGAGAAAGGGAGGGGAGAGAGAGAAACAGAGGGAGGGGGAGGGAAAGAGACAGAGAGAGACGGGAGATGGAGAGGGGGAAGAGGGAGGGGGAGAGAGAACAGAGGGAGGGAGGGGGAGGAGAGGGAGAGAGGGAGGAACATCGCCTGGGGCTGGGGAGGAGCGGGCGCGGCGATCGGACGGCGGCGGAGTCCAGATCTGAGCGGCGACGATCGGGTAACAGCGGCGATCTTCAGATCTGAGCGAGAGAGGTAAGTTTTCTTTTTCTTTTTCTTTTTCTTTTTCTTTTATTCTTTATACCCGTTCGTCACGGGTGAATATACGTTTTGAGCCGACTCGGCCGAGAATCGGGGTCGACTCGGCCGAGTCACGACCGATTCGGTCGTGAATCGACGGAGTCGACCGAGTCAACTCCGATTCTCGGCCGAGTCGGTCTCCTCTGAGTTGAGTCGACCGACTCGTGACTCGGACTCGTCTCGGAGCGGGCCGAGACGGATACAACTCGGCCGACTCGTCTTCGACTCAGCCGAGTCTTGGAACCATGCTCATAGGCTCACATTTAAGTTGAGACGCGGAGTTGACTGAGGTCCGTGTTTGAGTTGGAACGTGGAGTTATTTGAGGTCAGCGTTTGAGTTAGAACGCGACTCTGGCTGAGGTTCGTGTTTGAGTTGGAACGCGACTCTAGTTGAGATCTGCGTTTGAGTTGGAACGCGACTCTGGCTGAGATTCGCGTTTGAGTTGGAATACGACTCTGGTTGAGATCTGCGTTTTAAAGAAAAACGTTGGACAGACTCAGGTCCGCGTTTACCATTAGACGCGAGGTTCGCATTTGAGCTGAAACGCGACCTTCGCGCTGGTCTACAATACTGAGAATCATATTTGACCTAGTGTCCGACTGATTTCTATTGGGATGCATAGGGTTGTCTCCCACTACTTCCAAGGCTTTAAAATGGCTATAATCGAGCTCCGGACGGCTGAAAAATGACTCGAAGAACTCAAACGGGTCTGAATCTGCAACCGAATCGGGTCTGAGTTATTGTTAGGTTGGGTCGGGTTCTGCAAACGTAGAGGGTCAGGTAGAACGGGTTGAATCCGTGTCGGGTTTGAGGATTCAAACCCAAATCTGCTTGCTGGATGGATATGGGTTGAGGCATACTTAGCGGGTCAAGCTCGAGTTGTTACTGGGACGAGTGAGTGGGTGGTGGGGTCGAAGAACAGTACCGCAGGAGACAGCGAGGGTGGTCCGATGTAAAGGAGACTTCAGCGAAGCTCTGCAGAGTCAGGAAATGACCGACAAAGCTTGTTAGAGACAGGAAAAGACTGCGAGCCGCTGTAATGACCGGAAGGGACTCAGAGGCAAAGAGGGGTTGTCGAGGGTTGAGGCAAGGGCTAAGGCGTAAGGGCTACAGGCGAGAGGGAGAGGAGGAGAGACGATGGCGGCGGGACTGCGTGCGAGGGGGACGGGGCGACGACAATGGACAGGGGGAAGGAGAAGGTGTGGCGGCGGCTGGGAGAGAGGACGCAGGCGCGAGCAAGGGAAGAAAGGAAGAGGGTGGCACGGTTGGGGAGAGGGTAGCACGGCGGGGAGAGAGGAGAGCGCGGGCGGCTACTAGGGTTTTAGGTAGAGAGGTGGGAGATGATGAACAGTGCGATTTGGCGAATTTTTTGAGGATTTTTCAACAAATTTTGAACAGAATTTTCTTTTTGGGATAGGGCTAGTTAAGGACTATGTAGCACGGATACTTCTATCACGGAGCAGTGCCGTGTCCGACACGCGTGTCAGACACACATGCGTGTATTTTAAGAATTTGTCATGTGTCCACGTATCGTGTCCATTTCAACGCGTGTCGGACACACATGTCGTGTGCATTTTTAAGAATTTGTCATGTGTTCATGTGTCGTATCATTTCAACGTTGCCATGTCCGTGCAACATAAGTTAGGGATTCTAGGGGTTTACCCTCCTAGACTAAGATTCCTTGGCGTTTCACATACCAGAAGGGAGTTTGAGAGAGAATAAAATCACTTAATTGTTAAAAATAATTTTGCATTCGTTTCTTTATTAACTAGAGAACGGGCTTTAAATAGGCTTTTTACAAAAATAAAGAAAGTTCTCACAACTAATATGAGACGAATACTAAACAAAAAAAAAATCAACTCAAATAAATAAAAGACTACAATAAGACTCAATCGAACCACATAGATGCGATGCGTCTCATCCTTCTACGCTAATATAGGCGCCCAGAGTGTGACTGGATTTCCACATCAATAACATACATTATCATCAACTCTACCAACTTGTAAAATTCTTTTAGTGCAAAGGTTAGCTTCACTTTAAGAGAAAAGATCAGCTTTTAACACATAATTACATTTAGAAATCTCAATAAGCACAAATGGCTAATTAGCATAAATGGGGACTGAGGCTTGGCTCAGTGGTGAGGGATGGAGTTGGGTTATCGAAAGTCCCAGGTAAAAACCGGCTATGGACTTAATTCCAAAAAGAAAGCGCGCACACACAACTGAGAATGCAAATAATGCAGTTAGACAGGCTTAGCAGCTTGAGGAATCTATCCTTACTGTCCAGTTCAGATTCATTAAAAAGTAGTAAATAGATCATACAAAAAGTTTGTGAAGGAAACCAACAATATGGAAACAATCAATACCTTCAGCTCATCTGGAGTCATGGTGAGAAGAGCAATGGGATCTAATTCTCTGTTCAGCAAACGTCTAGCCAATAATGGATTGCTCTGCATGAATTAACAGATGCCAACAAAATCAGCTTTTTCATGTGTCAGATATTTTTATAATTAAATATTTGAGGCACGCAGAAAAATAATTTCATCCCAAAGATAAACTAAACATCTACCACATAAGGATTGCTACGAGTTAAAATTAAAAAGGAAAAAAAAAACTAAAAGATGGTAAAGATAACATGATATTGATGGATCAGATTTACATCTATAACTTTTTCTTTTGCTATTCGTATTCCCTCCCATTTTGTTGGTGGTACATCCCTCTCCTCCCCATGTTCCCTTTGTTATGATTATCAGAACAGTCTGTACACACTTTTTGTAGAATTATGTCAAGTAGTCAGGTGAATATGAAATGGTTTACTATGGAATTATTGAATCATGCTTCTTTTTCTTCCCCAATCTCTATCACTCGCTTTAACAATGTCTCATCGCATCTGCTTTGACTTCAACTAAAGCATTGGTATCCCCATGCGTTCTACAAGTACCAACATTATTCAGATAATGCAGTTTTATGATCATTCTTAAAATTTGATAGATAACTGCAATAATATAATCAGAACTTTGTAACTGATAAGATGAAGTGGTCCTGCAATATGTTAGCAAGCCTAGCAACATGATTTGACTTTGCATCTTCTAAAATATCACCTACCTTTTACACTATTTCATGCAGTATAATGCAATATGAATCAAGTAATACCGCCAGAAAAAATGTTTTGGATGAAAGAAGAAAAAATTGGTATCAAAATATGACTAATTTTCTGAATGTAAGAAGTTTTTAAGAACTATCTTATGGGAAATAGGTCTAAAATCACATTTCCTCCAACTTTTTTATGCAGAAACCACTTCAACGATCTTCTAGACTTACCAGAGTGACAAGAACATCACCAATACCATCACCCTTAGTATTCCTCACCAGTATTACTCGCTTCATGCACTTCTTCTTGCAGATTTTGACCCTCAAAGTTTGCAATGTACACATATTCTCCTTCATCTTCAGCAAGGTTAACTCAAACAGCATTTTTTTGTGCATGGTCATCAGCATAATGTCCAATTTCTGAAGATCTTAAGCACTTGAAGATGTCTTACCATTCTGAGTTTTTTGCACTTCCACCCGCTCTCATGATAGTAGCATTGCCCTGGTTGTTGGAATACATACCAGTTAAACAACAACCACCATGATTGATTAACCAATACTGTTAAAGTCTTTGATTATTATAATTACCTATTAGGAATCATATTGTATTTATCATATTAAGAGTCATGTTTCTATGTGCTACTAGAAGTAATGTTTCTATGTATTATTAAAAGTCCTACTCATATTATGAGAAGTAATTATATTAAGATCAGAGAATTTTTTGTCATGTAATTGTGAAGCCTACATATTTGGGCATTGCCCATATCAATAATATATGAATATCTCTTCTTCTAAAATTTTGACATGGTACTCAAGCCTACAGTAGGTCACGCTCATGTAGCACGCGCCTAGCGCCGGGCCATGTTCCGCCTTCCGCTTTCTACTTCAAATCTGCTCCTATTGTGCCGCACTCTCTCTATTAATTTATTGCCATGTATCATCTACCTGCTGTCACTGCTCATTCTTATTGTTACTGCCACCTGTTCTTGTTGTCGCTGTTATCGACTAATCAACAACATTTACATCTATTCCCACTGCTATTGCTACATGTGCCACTGCCTGCTCATATATGAGAAGTAATATATTAGGATCAGAGATTTTTTTGTCATGTAATTGTGAAGCCTATATATTTGGGGCATTGCCATATCAATAATGCATGAATCTCTTCTTCTAAAATTTTGACATAGTATGAGAGCAACTAATCGTTGTTCACGCGCCGCCTCAAGCTTACACTTGGTCACGCTCATGCAGCGCGCACCTAGCGTCGGGCCATATTCTGCCTTCCGCTTTCTACTTAGGATCTGCTCCTATTGTATCGCACTCTCTCTATCAACTCTGTTGTCATGTATCATCTACCTGTTGTTGCTACTCATTCTTATTGTTACTGCTACTTGTTCTTGTTGCTGATGTTATCAACTAATCAACAACATTTACATCTATTCCCACTGCTATTGCTACCTGTGCCACTACCTACTCTTATCGATTAACTCTGCGAGCCACAATCGTCTCCTTCTTTCTTATGGAGTTTGATGATCTCTTAAAACCTCTTCTGCTACTGAGTTTGAAGATCTCCCAAGACCTCTCTACAGGGTTTGAGGATCTCACATAATCTCTACTTTTACTAAGTTTGAGTATTTCTAAAATTTTAATTCTATTCAAGGAGACGAATATGATCTTTTATGTAGTTTTTGTCCAAGTGTATGGTTCGACTCGAATTCAGTTCATTTCTATTTGCAACTTCAGTATGAACATCATTACTTCAGCAGACTTGCATCAACATTAGAAATTTCACTTATTTTTTGTTTAGAAAAATTTTGTTTAGGAGATATTTACTAGTCCTGTAATAAGCTGGACATGATTGACATTTACGCTCCAGCTTGAGGGAGAGTGTTAAAATTTTGGTTACAATAGTTTCTTATTAGGAGTCATATTGTAGTTACCATATTAAGAATCATGTTTCTATATGCTACTAGGAATCACATTTTTATATGTTATTAAGAGTCCTACACATATTATGAGAAGTAACTATATTATGATTAGAGGTTTTTTTATCATGTAATTGTGATGCCTACATATTTGGGGCATTGCCCACATCAATAATATATGAAAATCTCTTCTAAAATTCTGACAGATACATTATTACAATCTGTTTTTAGAGAAACCAATAGCCCATTTAGAGATATATAGATGTTGTAATCTTGCTTTAATTGCCAAAAGCAAATACCGTTACTGTACTACTTCATCCTTTAATTTTTCAGAATTGGATACTTTTGTTAAAAGTTCCTTGATAGAACTTATATATTCTCTTACTGACTTCTCAACTTATATATTCTCTTACTGACTTATCTGGTTGCTGCAGACTTTGCAAACTCTGATATAAAGTTCATTATTGAGGAAAATATTGAGCCTCTAACTTCTTGTTTATCTTTTCCCATCGTTCAATCATTGTTTTTCCCATTGATATCAAGATCATTTTGGTACTGTTTTCATAACAGAAGTTAGGCTCTCAGCTTTGCTCCTGCAAATTTAACTCTGCTCTTCAGGCATTTTCCATGATAGCTTCTAATGCTATCCATTCAATTAGAACTCTTCCAGCTAAATATCCGGTCAAATTCCAAAATCTGAATTTAGAAACTATACACATAAGATATTTTGTAGAGCGTGCATACGTATTCAGTCTTCCTATTTTCGAACTTCTCATTTCTTTATATAGGGCTTCTCAAACCTGACCTCACTTTACAGCTAGAACTGTAACTTATGTTATCAGATAGCTTACTAGGTTAACTTTCACTTCTATAACTTGATTGGAGCCTTAATGATTCCCATCTCCATTACTTGTGAAACCAAATCTTTAATATATTGGACCTGATCCTGTAGATCACTGTTCATAAACATATTTTACTATATTATTCTGCATCTTTGTGCACAATTTCCTCTTCCACTACTAGCAATAATTGATTTAGCTCCAGCACTAATAACAACAAAAGCACATAAATAAAAGTGAAGATGATATGTTATCAATTCAATGAAAACTAGTACATGAAATTATGTAGATTCCACTCAAGCGAACTAAAATATTCAGGACAACATGAAGCACAAAAACCTTCACCCATAACGGAATTTTGACTTTACCCAACTTAACAGACCTTCATTAGACATAAAAAGATAACTGATCTATGACAAAACCTACATCAATTTAAAAGGGAAAATAGCAACTAGATGCTAGCCTCTTGCATTAAATGCTGCAATGGAGGAATCCAGAGGGCCTGTGGGATTGAGTCCTCAAAATCAAAGAATAGATCAAACTCCAGCTGTCATTGATCTTCAATTCAATTAGGGGTCCATTCGGAGTGTATACAAAATGGGTGTAGATATTCCATACTTGTGTTTTTTTCTCTTTTAGTGGATATAGATTTTATTGAAATGTAGAACTCAATGATATTTGGTAAAAACGAATTGAATTGGATCAAATAGGATATTGACCGAACACTAGTTGGACATTACAAATGAACCAAAAGCTTGAGAAAAACAAGTTAGAACCTAGATAATATTTTATTAAGTGAAAATGTTAAAACTCTAAGGTTGTCTTCGCTTGAATTGTTTCTTAAACAAGATGAAATATTATGCAATATTGTATTAATCAAGCCGAGCGAAGCGAGGTTTCTCCTGTGACTCCTTCGACTTTGTCCGTCCGTCTGTCCCCCAAAAAGAGAGAGCCAGAGAAAAAGCCAGAGAGAGAAGCCCTCTCCCCTCTTCCCGCAGCCCTCCCCTCTCCCCTCTTCCCCTCCTTCTCCCTCCCCTCTTCCCCCTCTCTTCTCTTCGCCGCTCGATTTCATCGCCAAGCAGTAATCTAGTAAATCTATATATGGACATGTTTGGCATATATTTGAATATGTATTCAGATATCTTAGATAGTTTACCACTACAATATTTGTATCCTTTTCTTTGGGTCTTGTAGACATACCCTGTAAAGGCTTGCTTGTTTCGATATAAACCCAAAAGTTTTTTGTATTTTGATACACGCCCCAAAAATCTTTAAATTATTCCATATGCACCCCAAAATGATTTAAAACCAGCAATATAGAGGATAGAAAAAAGAAAGAAGGTATTTAGTCAATTTCAATTGTATTTGAAATAACTTAAAGGTTTCAAGGAGGTATAAAATACAAAGATTTCTGGGGATAACATCAAAATAAGCAAGATTTTGGAGTGTATATAAAAAACCCATTTTTTACCAAAGATTGTAGCTTCAACTTGAACTTGGGATCTCCCATAACCCAACCCCACCATATTACCATGGAGGTGAGCCTTAGTGGTTATATTCATATCCATATTTTTTATAGGCAGATTTCGGATACGCATACTTATCATGGGATTGGACATGGACCAAAGTATTCATATTTATCAGCGCCCTAAGTTCTGTTTCAACCTTTCTTCAAGAAAAGATCTTCTCACAAGACAATCCAACCCTCTAATATAGATAGAATATTTTATACTTTGAATCCCTCCAAAAGACTAGATCATAGTACCTGTTATATGAACACATGATACATATACATTGAGTGTCAAATATCAATTCCATTAGAAGTACGCTTAGCTTGAGAATGAGAAGCAACTCTGCACAACAAACAAAAGCACAAAAAACAGGCCTTAAAAGACTGAAAAAACTTTAGCTCAAGAGGGTTAGCTAACGGTGGATCCGTTTATTCTAGCATTCATTTTATAAACTAGGCCCTTCTAAAGTGTGCCTCTCTTGTTCCATATCATTCTTTGTGTCATTTCTGTCCTTCCTTTTCTTGTTTCCTGCCATTACCCTTCTGTTTTATGCTATTTTTTGAGACATCCTCCCTCCCCTTCCTTTTTGTTTTCTTCAAAGGATCATATTTGATTTAAGCTGTGAAAGGAAGCAAGTACATGCTCACCTTAGCTTTCAGAAAAAGGTTTTTGTCTAATGATGTAAAACCACCTGGATCGCAATCACCTTCAAATCACAACCAAAATTTAAATTGCGAACAAGATAAGATTTGGGTTTCCACCCCTTGCACGGGCTTCTCACCCTAAACTCGAGAGCAGCAGAACTCAAGAATTTAACAAATAATTTGAGGAAAAGTTTTAATCATTCATTCATTAATTCCAACAGAATAGTCTAGGGGGCCTTATATAGGCTTTACAAAAGAAGACTACTGGGAAATAACCGATGTGGTACTAAACGCCCACAAAGGAACACAAATAAAGCTAAAACACCAACTCAAATAAAGCTGAAACAAAACACTAAATCATCTAAATAAGCTAAGGCATGAAAAGATAAATGGGAACTGCGTGATGTCCTCATCAATTCCCTCGGGGTGGGAGGAACTCGACCCTGTCGAATGAGGACTCTCCTCACGAAGTATCTCAATCGGGCCAAGGTGGTGGTCGTGGCAGCAGCAAGGGTACATCATGTCGAGACCATGGTGGCGGAGGAGGAGCTAGTCTCCATGACAGATCGGTGGTGGAAGATAGCAGCACGATCAAGGAACAGAGAGTAGAGTGAAGTGCATCGTCCTGGCTGAAAGCGGAGCTGATACCAGGATCCCACGGGCTATCCAACTCGTAAGCAATGTGCGCAATCCTCTTCAGAGTCATTTCGAAATCTTCACGCCAAGCGTGCAACTTTCTCGTGGCCTCAGAGTGACTCGTAACCATCACCCTATCATCAACTGTAAATTCCTGCAAAATACTATATGGGTATGCAGCAAATTTGTAGGTGTTATTGCAAATTGCTATCAGCCTAGTGATATCATCAATATGTGCAACAGGCAGATGCAATGCAGTAGGTATTCTAAACATAACTCCGAACGATGGGAGAAGGAGAGATATACTATGCCTAGAGGAACACACATCTAACGATGGAGGTATACAGGACTCGGACACAAACTCTAAACAACCTGAGAAAGAAGTATTAGAAACCAGTTGCTGGACCTTGGCAAGAAATTCAGGTGACTCCCTAAAAGATGAATTGTTAGGAATGACCATAAAATTAGGTTCAACACAAGGAGACTCGAATGGCTGATTAGGCACAGTGGGTATATTAGGTTCAACTATCTCGTCCACGTCATCATTGGCACTATCAGAAGACATGTGAATTTCACCAATAATTTGTGTGACAGAATCAACTGCTATGTCTTCAATTATATTAACAGTTTTAGAAGAAACTTGGTCATCCTCAACAGTCTTCGAATCGTCAACTTCATCAGTGGGCACAATTCTAAGATGCTGACTCTCTGAGGGGCACTGATAATTATAATGTCCATAACCCTCACATTTAGAACATCTGACCTTGGCATTGACTAGCGTTTTGAAAGTCAAGTCCAGTTTTAATGCAACATCAAAAGCATCTTCAACAGTGTCTAAGTCATAGGGGCCAGTAATCATAGCACGTTTTATTTTAGGCCGTAAACCCCAAATAAACCTAGTTAGAGTCTCAGAAGGGTGCTCTCTCACTTCACTACGATGGGTTAAGTCCTTAAATATGGTAATGTACTCATGAATGGACATATGACCCTGATGGAGGTTGTGTAGCTGGTCTAAGTGGGAGTCCCTATAATGCTGATTAGTCATGATGACTCAAGCAAGCAAGCAGATGCAGTGAAGAGCCCTAAAGTCAATTAAACTAAATGTATGCACTAAACAAAAATTCCCTAAAGTTTAAGGCTTACATAAAAATGCATTCCTAAAATGATGAAAAGATGCAACCACTAGATCGAAGCAAATAGCACTTCTACCAACAAATTATAGCAATCCGTATAGTAGTTGCAAGTAATCAACAGTAATGAACTAGGTCAAGTTGTGATATCACCTGAGGTGGAGTCGTTCACGCCTGGGAAGGCGACCGTAGCTCAAACCTGAATGAGAATGCTGTAGGCGCGTAGTACTGGTCGTCACGAATCCACAGCCTCGAAAACGGGTCAATTCGGACTTGAAACGAGCCCTGAACGACCGTTTAAAGTGATGCTGCGATTCTGGACTAAGTCTGGACTGAGTCTGGACGAACTGGATCTGGGCTGAGTCAACTCAGTGGGTTAACTCGGTTGCTGACATCAGCAGTGACGTCACTTTAAGTGGATCGGGTTGGGTTCAAGTTATAATCACTCAACCCGTCTAAACCCGGACCCGCAACCCGCTATGAATTCTTTTAAAACCCAAACGGGTTTAAAATGGGATGGTTGGGTTTGGATCCGGCCCACCCAAGAGATTTGGACTCAAGCCCAGCCCAGTAAGCCTCTGGGTTGGGTTATAAAACAACAGGTTTAATTTAATTCTCACCCGACACCCAATTTCTCACTTCCTCCTTCGTTCGCGGGCGCAGCTAGGGCAGAACGGAAGCGGCGACGGCGTCGGAGCGGCGACGGCGTCGGAGCGGTGGACGGATAGGTGGAGCTACCTGGTGAAGAAACTCCGGTGAGGGAGCTCCTGTGAGGACACGGCAATGGTGGCGGTGCGACACGGGGAAGTACGACGTCAGGGACTGGCCCTGTTCCGATGAGGTCGAATCGAGCCTTCGGGAGGCCCGACGAGTCCAGGGAGAGGGCGACGTGGATCTGCGAGCGCCGACGAGCCTGGGAGGAAGTCGACGGGGATCTGGGGCGTCGACGATGTTGGGTGCGGCGTTGGAGATCTCCGGCGAAGGTCGGAACAATCCGGCGGGGCTTGGGTCTGCGGGATGGTGAGATCACGAGGGCGGGGACTTCTTCGGCGGCAAAATCCGACGGAGGAAGAGGCGGCGAGGGCGATGCTTCGTCGATCGGAGGCAAGGACAAGGTCGTGGACGTCGGTGGTGCAGATCGTCGGTGATGCTTGTCTCTGGGAGGAGAAATCGACAAGATTTGTTGACGTCGATGAGTCGCAGAGGCGAGGATGGCGAGATCAGGGCACAAATTTCTCGCGGCGAGGGGTGCTCGGCTGGTGCTGCTTCTGTTGATGAAGTGAGAGAGAAGATGAACAGTGATGTTGGCGGCGGAGGTCGGGGGCGGGCGGATGTTGTTGGAGGTGTACCGGGGGACGTGATGGCGGTGGATCTGATGGAGGGGCAGCGGTGGGCTCCGCTGTTGTCGTCGGCGGCAGAATTTGGTGCCGACTTGCAGAGTTCGGGGCGGAGGCTTCCCGGTGATGATGGCGGAGTTTGGATCAGGCGGCGGAGCTCCTATCTGGTGTCGTCAAGGCCCAGCAGTTCCGACAGGTGCTTGGAGGTCGGCGATGGAGATCGACTGCGTCGATGGACCCAGGAGGATGAGATCCACTGTTGTGGTGGATCTATGGGTGCGGCGATGTAGAAATCAGCCGACGGGTGGCTGTTGACGGCGGCAGGGGCGTGGCGGCGGAATTGAGGACGATGATGAACAGTGTAATTTGGAATTTATCAGGGAATTTCGATGAGAATTCTCACTGTATTTTTTTTTTTTGATCTGGTATATAGATCTAGGGTTTTGGGAACTGGGAGAAATTTTGGAAAAAAAGAAAATTTGAAGGGGATTGAAAACCAGTGCTCTGATACCAAAATGATGTAAAACCACCTGGATCGCAATCACCTTCAAATCACAACCAAAATTTAAATTGCGAACAAGATAAGATTTGGGTTTCCACCCCTTGCACGGGCTTCTCACCCTAAACTCGAGAGCAGCAGAACTCAAGAATTTAACAAATAATTTGAGGAAAAGTTTTAATCATTCATTCATTAATTCCAACATAATAGTCTAGGGGGCCTTATATAGGCTTTACAAAAGAAGACTACTGGGAAATAACCGATGTGGTACTAAACGCCCACAAAGGAACACAAATAAAGCTAAAAGACCAACTCAAATAAAGCTGAAACAAAACACTAAATCATCTAAATAAGCTAAGGCATGAAAAGATAAATGGGAACTGCGTGATGTCCTCATCATCTAACCTATGCATCAGTGCCATTTCTTCAGATTACTTGAGAAAGTTTAAGTCATACATAAATTTACTTGCAGTTGCAGTGCTCTAAATGGCGGCCATAGCGGCTATATCAGCCGGAAAAAATTTATCGGAGATGAGGATATATCGGGAATATATCGGGGATATTTTCAAAATCAGATGTCAAAATTGGACTTTAAATATACATATCTTTTTATCTTAAATCGCATCTCAATAAGACAATACATGCATAAATTATATAATGCTATATAAAACATCATATTTATATGTTTAAGATATACTTACCACGACAACTTGCATTAAGCCTATGAATCTATAGTTGCTATCCAAGTGTAAAATCTTCACAAATGCCACATTGTCACATCGCTTAAATTACCCAAATGTCTAACCTAGAAATTGGGTGTAAAATGCTATATCGGGTTCAAACTCGCTGAAATTGCGGCCGATATATCAGGTCCAAGCTGATTTATCGGCGATTTTGAGTGAAAAACACTATATCGGTTTGGCTGTGCCAAATCGTTGCGGCTGGGTGCCATAAACGCAATATCGGCGCAATATCAGGGTTATTTAGAACATTGTGCAGTTGCAGACATATATGTGCATAACTTTAGAATGAATTACAGAAAACTCAATGTTTTGAAGACTATAAGACTTCACGATGGGGACATCTCTCCAGGATTGCGATTCTACATCGCACTCTTTCAGTTTGGTTCTATTAGGGTTTGGAGATTCAAGCTATATTGAGCTGATTATCTTAGTTATTTGCTTTTAATTGTAATCTTTATTTATTTATTTTTGGTAGTTTATTTTAGTCTCATATCGTTGTGATGGGATATCTCCTTTGATGTAAGCCTATTTAAGACCAAGACTGGTATTGAATTTGACAGTTTTTAGATGAATTAAAATTGTATTGAAAGCTTTGTAGCATGTGTGCTTGAGTGAGAAACCCTAGAGAGAGAATCTCTATTGTGTTGGTTCCTAATCATTTTAGTATCAGAGCTCAAATCCTGAATTCTTCCAAAACAAAAAAAAAATATCCACAAAATTCTCCACCTCAAAAATAAAATAAAACAATCACCCCAGCGTCCTCACGCACCATCAGTCTCTCTCTCCAAACCCTAATCTCAAAAGGACATTGTGTTCATAGGAAACACGAGCAATGATTCTGAGGATGATACGGGACACGATGAGGTTCTTAACACTATTAGGCGTGTTGCTGTCGTCCGATGTACCCTCGCTCAACCTAAAAATACGGTTGACTGGCGAAGAACCTCGATCTTCCACACGTGGATAAAGATTGCTGAAACAATTATAAAATCATTGTTGATAATAGAAGTTACATAAATGTTGTGTCATCCAGTTTGATTTCGAAGATAGGGTTGAAGATAGTTTCTCACACTAGCCCATACAAAGTTGTCTGAGTTAACGCAGCATCGATGAAGGTGAATGAAATATGTCTTGTACCTGGGCAATTTGCCACATACAAAGATAAAATTTAATGTGATGTGATAACCATGGATGCAGGACATGTGATTCTTGGTCTGCCTTAGTTGTTTGATATGGACGTAACCTTGTGGGGAAAGTCTAACATTTGTTACCTTCAATCATGAAGGGCAACGGATCAAACTAATTTCAAGTCAACCAAAATCCAAACAAGACGAGAAAAGGTCAGGATAAAAGAAAGGAGAACCTCAACTTAATCGGCCCTAAAAAATTTAAAAGGAAGTGATTACTGGGACACAAATCATCATTTTGGTTGCTCGAGAAGTCGCGAAAAAAATCTCATGAGATGATTCTTCCTGCAGTGGCCCCTATTATCACAGATTTTGTTAATGTGTTTTTCCAAAGACCTCCCGATCAATTGGCACCGATGCGGAACATTCAACATGTTATTGATTTAGTACTGGGAGCCACTCTACTCAACTTGCCGCACTATCGGATGAACTCGATGGAGCATGTCGAATTACAAAGGCAAGTTGAAGAGTTGTTGAGTAGGAGATTCATATGAGAGAGTTTAAACCCTTGAGCGGTCCCCGCATTATTGAAGCTAAAGAAAGATGAAACATGGCGAATGTGTGTGGATAGCCGTACTATCAATAGAATAACGGTAAAATACAATTTTTCAATTCCAGGCTGGATGATATGCTTGACATGATGTCCGATGCCACTATCTTTTCAAAGATAGATTTGAAGAGTGGTTAACACCAAATTCAAATTCGCACGGGGATGAATAAAAAACAACATTTAAGATGAAAGATGGGTTGCATGAGTGGATGGTTATACTGTTTGGCTTGTCTAATGCTCCAAGCACCTTTATGAGAGTGTTGACACAAGTACTATGACCCTTTATTGGAAAATTTATAGTCTTATATTTTGATGACATCCTCGTTTATAGCAAATCAACGGAGCAACATTTGGACCATCTCTCGTAGGTCTGTGTGGTTTTAAGAAAGAAAAGTTTATATGCAAACCCTAAGAAATGGACCTTTCTTACAGACTAAGTCATATTCATAAGAGTTGTTTCTTTACAAGGTGTCTCTGCAGATCCCGATAAAATTAAGGCTATTATGGAATGGTCGGAGCCATGCAACATTCGAGAAGTGAGGAGTTTTTATGGATTAGCCACTTTCTACAGGCGATTTATTCGAAATTTTAGTATCATCATGGCCTCAATTATCGACTGTCTGAAACAAAAAGAATTCAGATGGACTAAAACTGCTGCTAAGGCATTTCGGGAAATCAAGTAGAGGATGACGGAAGCTCCTGTTATGAGACTTTCAGATTTCACGAAAGCTTTTGAAATCATTTGTGACACCTCAGGCATTGGAATAGGTGGTGTTTTTAGTCCAGAAAAGCACTATGTTGCCTATTTTAGCAAAAAAATAAATGATACTCGGTAACGGTATTCCACCTATGATAAGGAGTTTTATACGATAGTCCAAGCTTTGTGTTACTGGCGCCGTTACTTATTGCCGCAAGAATTTATTATTTATTCAGATCATGAAGCCCTTAAATACCTCAACTCTCAAAAGAAACTGAATCCGAGGCATGGTAGGTGGGTAGAGTTCCTTCAAGATTAACACCTATGTCCTCAAGCATAAGGCTGAGGTCGAAAATGGGATCGATGATTCACTTAGTTTTCGTCGCGCCTTACTTTTTGTCATGAGCACTGAAGTGGTTGGTTTTGAGAAAATCAAAGACACTTATGAGTCATGTCCTGATTTTGAAAATATATACAGTGTCTTAAGGGATAGTTTGACTCATGAGGCTGATAATTTTCTCTTGCAAGATGGGTATCTGTTCCGCTCTCGTAAGTTGCAAGACTTGTTGGTCAATGTCGCACATGTCAACTCGCCAAGCAACGGAAACAAAATATTGGCCTCTATACTCCCCTTCCAGTTCCAAATTTTCCTTGGCAAAATGTCAGTATGAATTTCGTGCTAGGTCTATCAAGAACAGCAAGAAAGCATGATTCCATACTTGTTGTGGACCGTTTCTCTAAGATGGCCTACTTTCTGCCATGTTCTAAAACTTCAAATGCATCTCAGATCGCTACGATCTATTTTGATGAAGTGGTTAGGCTACATTGGCTGCCCAAAACAATTATCTTAGACAAGGATGTTAAGTTCATGAGTTACTTTTGAAAAACTCTGTGGCATAAAATGAAAACTAAACCTCAGCTTTCTACTGTCTTTCACTCACAAACTGATGGACAAACTAAAGTAGTCAATAAGAGTTAACGATGTCTAGTAGGTGAGAATCTAAGAACACGTGATTGTGTTACCAACCCTGAGTTTGCATACAATAGTTCTATCAATAGAGCCATAGGAATGACTCCATTTGAAGTACTGCATGATTATCACCTAGACAACCTATAAATTTAATTCTCATGGTACCTCATCATACTAGGATGTTTGAGATCATTTGTGTTGCATATTCATGACTTGCACAAGGAGATCAGCAATCAAATTCAAAAAAGTAATGCAAACTATAAACCTTATGCAGATTTGCACAAGAAGGCACATGAGTTTAACGTAGGAAACTATGTGATGGTTCGGATTTGTCCGAAACGGTATCCTCCTGGTACCGTAAAGAAATTGCATGCACGTAATGCGGGACCATTCAAAATTTTGAAAAAGAATAATTTCAATGCATATATAGTAGATCTTCCATCTTATTTTGGCATTATTCCCTCTTTTAATATTGAAGATCTGGTTGCTTATAAAAGTCTAAATTTTTTCTCTGATAATCCTTTATTGGATGAGCCTTCCCATGAGCCTATTTCTGAGAGACCCTTATTACCTTCACTTCCGCAAATATAACCCACACATACGGCAGAACAAATTGATGAAATTATTGATGATCAGATTGTCTCTACTAGAGATGGTGGTTACCATAGATTTTTAGTTCGTTGGAAAGGACTACCTGATTCTGACGACACTTGGATTAATCGGGAGGAGCTCAACGGTTGGACCCTGATCGTCTAGAGCACTATGAGAGCCGAGGAGGTTCGCATTCGATAGAGTCGAGGTTTCTCCAAACATCTCTTCAGGATTGTGATTCTACACCAGGAGGCGTTGTCGCAGTCCTTCAGTTTAGTTCGACTAAGGTTTGGAGATTCAAGCTATATTGAGCTGATTATCTTAGTTTTTTGCTTTTAATTGTAATCTTTATTTATTTATTTTTGGTAGTTTATTTTAGTCCCATATAAGTTGAGATGGGATATCTCTGTTGATGTAGGCCTATTTAAGGCCAAGACTAGTATTGAATTTAATAGTTTTTGGATGAATTAGAATTGCTTTGAAAGCTTTGCAGCATGTGTGCTTAGGTGAGAAACCCTAGAGAGAGAATCCCTATTGTGTTGGTTCCCCATCATTTCATCTCCAAAGTAACAACTTCTGTATCCAAATTCTGACAATATAAATGCGTTACCACGACCCTTATTCAATCTATATTAGTATTTGGTATGAGCAGACCATCAAAGCATGTGAAGTTACAAAAACAAAAACAAAAAAAGGAGGGATAAAAGGACAGCAGAGTGTAACTTTTATCAAGAGTGACATTTACAAGATTTACACACAATAAGTGCTAGAAAGCCTTAGTATTTGAAAAAATAAATGGTAGCAGAAAGTCAGGGAATATGTGTAAAAATGTTGTAGAAAAGAACAAGAAATAGATATATCTATTGACATTATTTGTCAAGCCAAGACCTAATTACAAATTCGTATTGAGAACAAACTTACAATTACAACAGTAGCAGATTATAGTAAAGTTATATGTTATATATTTTCGTACCTTGATATTAAAATCAAGTTGTCGCATCTTCTGGTTGTACTTCTGAAAATCGACACCCAGAGCTTCATATGTAACCTTCTCAAGCATAGTTATAGTTGGAATAACAGCATCTGGCCAGCAAATTTTGGCACCAGCCTTAAAAAGTCAAGGAATCAGAAGTCACGTTTACATTTAAGAGTAAGATACACTAGTAGCTAATAGATAGCTTTAGTTATTACTTTAATGATATATCCTGCAAATGAAGATGATAAAGAAAGATGCAATACAACCGCCAAGAGATCTAAAATGGCAAAACAATGCTGATGCTGGAGACTTCATTAATTGCATACGTTGATAAATTTGTCAATTGGCTAATATGCATTGAAACTCGGTATAATTTTTTTCTGAATCCAAATTATAACAACCATTTTGAATTCAGTAAGAGAATAGAAGACATAGCTTCCTATGGTTCCACTTAGTTATTATAAAGAAAGAAAAACCCATGGGAACTGGACAGGGTGAATGTGAGAAATAGTTCATATGCAACATGCATTACGCATACTCCCATGCATACCAACCCAGACAGATACCCTCCTCCCACCCACCGACAGAGAGTTTGGTGGGGTCGCATCTTTTCATGTACAATATGTTAGAAATCCAATCACAAAAGCATAAACAGAATACTGTGATAACCAAAACTATTAATGCCAATTAATTAAAGAACTTTAGAACTTATGTATCACTAGAATGTTTATACTGGTGTAAATATTATGGCAAAGCAGTTTTCAGAAGGAAATAATCAGAAACGTACACTGGGCGAAATGGCATAAGGATTGTGAAATGTGAGCAAGAATTTGACTCTACAAGGATAAAGAATAGACTGAGTATCAACTACTATGTATAGGTCTTGCTTCATGCAAAAGAGAAAAGAAAATGCTTATAATAAATACACAATGTTTTCTCCAACCCAAAGATGACCAATTCATTATGTGTTTCCAAATAAATGCTGAAGATTGGGCATCAAGACAGAACTTACATCTGAATAGCTACCATAAGGTTCAGTATATAGTGCACTGCTTTTGCCAGATATCCTGGACGCGGAAGATATAGCATTACTCTTGTGTTTGTCATCCATTGGCACCGCATCCTTACTGAATACCAATTGAATTCCTTGAAGAAGCTTCTCTAACCACTTATCACGATGTACATCACCAGTCAGTACTTTGAATTTTGATAAAATTACATGATAGCTTGAAACATCACTTCTACAGCTTCCATATGCTTTTGCTAGTTTGTCAAGCCTTGTTGTTGGCTCAACTCCAGAGACATCAATTGGACACTTGTTATTCTTCCCGTAGTTCCTCTTACTTTTCAAATAGTCATTCTTCTTGGCAGAAGAATCTTCAAGCACAATGTCAGGAAGTTCACCTATTCGCTCTCGAGTTTTTTCAACAAGCATGTCTATTTCATTTTGCTTCCTGTCTTCATAATCTTTGTCTGTTAACCTCCAAAGCTTTTTCTCAACCGTGTCATAGACATTTTGCACAATAAACCCTGGATGTTCTGAGCGAACAGGTAGCTGCTTGTGCAAAGGAACAAAGTGAATGACACACTTGTGCATTACTGATTCTGCTGGGACTTCATCAAGATGAAAACTATAAAAAATCACCCTTGTGTCTTGTGCTTCCCAGTTCCCACCCCCTCTTTTCAGAGCTTCTTCTGGACGATAAAACCACTGCCCAGTAATCATCACATTACCATGTACATCCTCTGTTATGTCCTGCATAACAAGCTCCCACCATAAGATATATTTTTAGGTGCATGTGGAAAATACGATGCAGAGAGCGAAGCAAAGCTTACTATATGATTTACGATCAAAATGAAAACCCTGGTATCGCAAGGTAATTTTCCCATTGAAATTGAGATTAAATGCAGCAAGTAAATGTTCACATCCAGTTAGAACTATCATCTAACATAGTATGATAAGCATTGAAAGCATGATCACACCAATATGAGTAGACAATTTCAGTTTCAGTCAGCTGCGTTAGAAGATAATGCTATATCCAACATTATATTAAAGACAATGAACTTGTATACGCTACACACAATGGAAACAAGAAAGAAGACTATAAATTAAGACAGATATATAAACAGAATGTACAACTGAGAAATAGACACTAGCGAACCGGTGTTCTCTCATTTATCTCCCATTGTTGGATCGTGCAGCAAGTTTGGTTGCTTGTGAATTTACCCTGTTATAACAATATGAAGTATTATGTGTGCTGGATAAACTATTTATCTGATCTATAATCTGGAAGAAGCAAAACTTGAAAAAGTTAAGATACCAGAGATTGAATACACAAATCATGGACCACAGTTTTCATTCTTGAATTATATGTCCATTTAATGATCTAAGAGAATATATTTACCTTCAAGCTCTAATTTAATATTTTCCCAGCTATGTGGTTTGTTCCAGTGGGTGAATCTAATAGTTTGAGTTTAGAGATCAATTCTGCAATAGATAGTCTAGACTGTAGGATGGTGTAGTAGCACGTGCCTGTGAGTCAAGAATGAGGAGATTGATCCGGGGGGACACTCACATTTACAAATGACTATGAACCCACACTGGAAACAAGAAAGGAGACAACAGAACAAGATAGATATAGAAATGAAATTACAACTGAAAATTTGAAAGGGATCATAGTGACACGAGCTGAAAGAAATTTAAGGATAAGTGTGTCCTCACACCATGACGGCCTCACACCATCAACTCAATTTGCAATACAGCAAAAAGTTAAATACCTCATTAATCTCTAATTGGTTATATGAAAAAGGCTAAATGACTTTGTCCAGTAAGTCAAGATGCTGATGACTTTGTCCAGTAAGTTTAGCTCGTACCGCATCAAAACTAGATCACGATGAACATAAGTTCGTTCAACCATGTCCAGATGCTGATGACTTTGACCAGTAAGTCTTGTTTTGTTTGAAACTTTACTCTGTATTAGCAGCCTGAAGTACTGTGTGCATTAGAAAAAATTATTTAATCTGATAAATGCGGACATCAAGCCATGTGTATGGCACGAGAACCACCGATGGAGAAGACGCCTTGTTCCAGATTCCCAGTAGCTGTAGAATTCTATTTTCTACTTTCTTTATTTTGAGTTTCTTTATTTTTGATTTCATTTTGATAGTTGTAATCCCACTTTGATTGGGAATTTTAATTTCTAAAAGTTAGAATTGTAGTTCTATTTTGATTAGGAGTTTTAGTTTGAGTTGTGTTCATTTTTGTAAAAGCCTGTAAAAGGTCTCTTGCATCAAACAATAGGCAATGAGAATTATTATGAAGAAAATTTTCCAAAATTGTGTGAGTTTGTGATATCTATACAATTTCTCTCTTTGTACAGAAACCCTAATTAGAGAGTGAAACAGTTAGTTTATCCCCTTCCCTATCTTTTTCCCCACTCTCTCAAAATCTTAATCTCAATTTCTAATCCCCTTTCCAAACCCTTATTTCTATTTCTCAATTTCTTTGACCAAATAAAATCAAAGAAAAAATCAGAAAATTTTTTTTGCTACAGTACCAGACCCGGTGTGCTACAGTCTCCATACCCGCAAGCTACTAAATAGACCTGCAATACCAAACAGACCCATTAAGACGTCGTATTAGTTTACAACCCATAACTTGCACATACGGACTCTGATTCAAGCAATTTTTGAGTTGTGTTCATGACAACGAAATCTACGCACTGATATCGACTACCGGTCCTGAAGTCTAACGTGATCCTCAGTAGGTACGTTCTTATCCTAATCGGTTATTTCGAGTCTGATTATTAATCTCTGATATTTTATCGATTTAACTGTTATCTACCAAAAGTGAGATTGTGTGTATCTGCTTGTCTTTGAATTCAGTAGATTTAATATTGACGTAGAATCTTTTGCCACATAATATATTATCTTTAATTGATTCACGATTGAATTAGATTTGTTTGCGAATGTTATTTTCTCACATTTATCTGCTTTATTAGTTTTAATCTTTTTCTACCAACAATCGTTTCATATTAGTGAAGCGTGATTAAGTGTTTTATTACTGATTTTCATACACGCATACACGTTTCACATCACTGATCTAATCTTTAAGAAGAAAAAAATTGGGGAAAAAGTTGGATATGAGATCTGTAAATTGTAGTCCATAGTATTAATCCTTGATTTCTACGTCTGTTTAATTGTCTAAGAGAATATATTTACTTTCATGCTTCAATTCAGTGTTCTAAATGGCGGCCACAGCGGCTACATCGGCCAGAAAAATTTATCGGGGATGGGGATATATCGGCGACATATCGGGGATATTTTCAAAAATCGGATGTCAAAATCGGACTGTAAATATATATATATCTTCTTGTCTTAAATTGCATCTCAATAAGAGAATATATGCATAAATTATATAAAGCTATATAAAACATCATACTTATATGTTTAAGATATACTTAACTCGATAACTTGCATTAAGCTTATAAATGCATAATCACTATCCAAGTGTAGAATCTTCACAAATGTCACATTATCACGTCGCTCGAATTACCCAAATACCTAACCTAGAAATTGAGTGTAAAACGCTATATCGGGTCCAAAATCGCCGAAATTGCGGCCGATATATCGGGTCCATGCCGATTTATCGGCGATTTTGGGTGAAAATCGCTATATCGGTTTGGATGTGCCAAATCATTGCGGCTAGGTGCCGTAAACGCAATATCGACGCAATATCGGGGTTATATCGGGGATATTTAGATCACTGCTTCAATTTAATCTTTTACCAACTTTGTGGTTACTCTATTAGACAAATGTAATAGGTTTGATTTTTCAAATCCATTCCGGAAAACCTAGACTAGTAAAACGGTGCATAAGTTTGTGCAGATAAGACATCAAAACATGAGGAGATTGATCCAAGAAAAATATTCACTTGAGGCATCAAATCCCCCAAGATCATTTTCTAGTGATAGGTGGGAAATCAGAAGAGATCCTTGTGTATTTATGATAATACTGGGAGTGAGTATATTCTCTCAAAAAACTAAGCACACCTTTTGTACTAGATGTGACAAATTTGTAATTTTGTCTACCAAATTGTGATTATTGCCATACCAACTGATACTAAATAGGGGAAACCCAAATGGTCTACCTGCAGGCTGAAAAGCAAAAGTGCTATAGGAAGTGTTGGAGTTTCATATCTTTGTTGAGAAACAAAACCTAGAATATTTTGTTAGAGAGATCTCATCTCAATATATATAGTTTACAAAAGAGTATTGGATTATGGGTATTGTAAACCCAATAACCCAAGTACCTTATTATCCATCTAAACTAACACTCCCCCTCAAACTGAAGCATAGGCTCAACTTGTTACAAAGACTAGTAAAACATCTCCTAAACGAGGTTTTTTCTAAACAAAAAACTAAGAAACAAATTTGAAATTGATAATCTTATGCCACATTGCTGAATTTTTGATGTCGGTTGAAGTTGCCAATCAAATCAAACTTCTATGCAAAAAGTTAATATTCATCGCCGCCTTGGATATAAATAGGATTTTAGAGTTTCCTAAACTCGGTAGAGGGAGAGGTTTTGAGAGATCCTCAAACTCAGTAGGAGAGGTTTTGGGAGATCCTCAAACTCAATAATAATAGATACCCGCAAAAGATGTAGAATTGATCGGCAACACTAGAGATTGGTAGTAACAATAAAAGTAGCATACAACACGATCTAATGATTCAACAATAATAGAAGTTGATGGCGAAAGGCAGTAAATGAGGCGACATTTGATGACGGCTCGGGTTGGAAACTTGAAGGAAGCGAAAGACACATTTTTTTGTTTTTGGATGAACAGTAACCACGATACTGTTCACGATGAACAGTACCGCCGCGGTACTGTTCATGTGAAGTATTTTCTTTTTTTAAGATCTAGATTCAAGATCACATTAGATCTAAAAAAAGAAAGATAAGAAGAAAAGATAAACTAGATAGTTGGTGGCTAGGGTTAGGATTATTTTGTGGCGGCTAGGGTTTTGGTGGTGGCCAGATTTTTTTAAGAAGGTGATGATGGAAGAGGGATGCCTCTGAAACGATATTGAGAAACAAAACCCTAGAATACTTACTTTATTAGAGAGATCTCATCTCAATATATATAGATTACAAAAGAGTATTAGGTTATGGGTATTGTAAACCCAATAACCCAATTACCTTATTATCCATCTAACCTAATAATCTTGTTCAAGAGTCAGGATGCTTACTTGTTAGGTTTACTAACTTTTCAGAGGCCCGTGGAACCAAAGAACAACTAACCATTGGCAGTTTACCAACATATCTCCAAATTTCAAAAATCAGCCACTCAATTCACTCCATGTCTCTTTGACTACATTATGCAGGATATTTGACCATATTGAATATCGCACAAACAATTAAGATTGAGCTTTTGTTCTTTTAAGAACATGAAAGTGTTGAAACACCAGGAAACTGATTGGGTTATTCTGACATCAAAAATCATATTACAAGTATATTTATCCCAATATAGTACATATAGTCAGCATATTATATTTTTAGCTGAATTAACAGAGTTCCAAATATGAAACTGAAAGTTCCAAAATAACAGGGTTGGCTCAGTAAACTAGGCATGGTAGGAATGAGCCTCTAATTGCATTATATCACTTCTTCATTGGTGAAGTTCATGAAATGGAACCATAAGTTCTCGTATTCCATCTAAGATAAGCTCACATTATATTTCAAGCAAATGCATTTGCCATCACAGTCAGCAAAAAGAACATGCAATGATGCAGCCATAAGAACTTACAGAAATTTAGTTAGTTACATAACATGAGAACATAACACGTCCCATTAAATGATTTATTAAACTTTGCATAAGTATATGACAATTTAGTTCAACTGAGCCTCTTGTCCTCACTACCTCTTGTTGGGATGTGGAAGACGATTGGGTAAAAAGAAAGAACACAGATCAAGCGCACAAACAAGAACACCAGAATTTACGTGAAAAACTCAAATAGGGAAAAATCACGGAGCCGCACACAAATTCACTATAATTGAGAGAGATTACAGAAGAAGAAGAGAGAACCTCAGAGCCGCTCTGTATTTACAATGGTTTACGCTCGCTCATCAACCCTAATGACGGCACATCTCCCTTTTATAGAGAAAACTAGGGTTACAAGTTGTAAAATCACCAAACTGCCCATGACACGTGTTCCCGAGTTTCACGGGCTACGAAACTTCCAGGCTGAATCGCTTCTCCGTTGTGCATCTCCGAATCGCCACTCTGCAGTGTCACTCCAAGTGCTCCTCTGTCTAAATGGTTCGAAATGCTCCTCCAGAGTGATACCAAGCTACTACTCCAGAGCGAGACTCTGCATCACCCACAACATGAAACTCTAAACTCATCCAACCTCCATACCGGAGTGTTTCACACTTCACTCCGGGATCTACAATGGGGACTCCTCAAAATAATTTTGGGTGCGAGGTCGGAGCCCCCGACCCCCGGGAGGGGGGCTCCCCGCCCCCTTCTAACCCCCCGATGACCTGACCGCACATGTCAATCTGCAAATAACTCTGTGTAGAGCGACAATCCGTTAAAGCAATAATCAGGCTCCACAACTTAACAATCTCTCACTTAGAGACTGATGATTGACACAGCAGCGGTACTCCATCTCTCTCTCGTATTATGCGAACTCTGAACTCCATAGTGAATTTGATGCGACTCAACTCTGGATCCTCAGCTTTGAAGACCAACAGAAGTTGAACTACTTTTCAGCTTCTCCACGGTGACCATCTTGGTCAACATATCTGTAGAATTCTAACTTGTGTGTATCTTCTTCAAAAGTATGTGAATGAAGTGGTACCACACATCAATGTACTTAGTTCTATCATGATAGGCTGAATTATTGGCCAGATATATAGCACTCTGGCTATCACTGTGTAGTGAAGGGCACATCTGCTCCTTGCCAAGCTCTTTCATGAAATCTTTCAGCAATATCATCTCCTTGAATTTTCTGTCGCTACAACATATTCAGCCTCTGTTGTAGACAAGGCAACTATCTTCTGCAGCATCGAAACCCAGCTTACTGCTCCACTTCCCAGCGTGAAGACATAACCAATGGTACTCTTCCGACTGTCTACATCACCCGCAAAGTCAGAATCAACATATCCATGTAGACAAACGTTTGTGGCTTTATAGCACAAAGTCATATCTGAACTCCCTTTCAGATATCTCATGATCCACTTAACTGCTCTCCAATGTGCCTGCTCGTGTATCTACTAACAACTCTCACTGCTTGAGCAATGTCTGGTCTCACACAGACCATAGCTTACGTCAAGCTACCTACAGCAGATGCATACGAACGTTTGAGATGTAA
This sequence comes from Agave tequilana, assembly GCA_038442645.1. NCBI lineage: Eukaryota > Viridiplantae > Streptophyta > Magnoliopsida > Asparagales > Asparagaceae > Agave > Agave tequilana. The sequence continues at coordinate 80,372 of JAVJIF010005122.1, forward strand.
GCCTTCTCATCTTCTATCTTTGATTCATGTGCCTTTGAGAGCTTAAAGTGCCCAGCGAGATGTTTACAAGTTAGTATTCACCATGTTAAACCTCCTCAGCACCTTCTCAATGTACTTGGCTTGTGCCAGCTTAAACAATTTTCTTCCTCTCTCTGTTGATCCTCATTCCAAGTATCTTCATCGCGGGACCCAAGTCCTTCATTGAAAATTCTCTTGCCAACTGAGTTTTAAGATTAACAATCACCTTCATGCTTGATTTGGCTACTAACATGGCATCTACATAAATAGTAATATGATGTAGGAATTTGCAAAGTACTTGAAATAGCAACAATGACCAGCTTCTAGTCTCGTGTAAGCACTACTAACCATAAATCTGTCAAACTTCAAATACCACTGCCTAGGAGCTTGTTTCAAGCCATAGAGACTTTTCTTGAACTTGCAAACTAGATGCTCCTCACCCGACGTGATATAACCCTATGGTTGCACTATATAGATATCTTCCTCCAAATCACCATGGAGAAACGCAATTTTAATATTCAGCTGCTCTAGATGTAAATCATCTGATGTCACAATGCTCAAGACAGAATTAATAGTAGTTAACTTCATAATAGGAGATAAAATCTCAGTAAAATCAATATTTTCCCACTGTTGAAATTCTTTCACAACCAATCTTGTCTCGTACCTCTTGGTGCGTCATTCTCCTCCAATCGGTAAATCCATTTGTTAGGCAACGCTTTCTTATCTTCGAGCAGCTCAACGAAATCACATGTTTGATTTTTTCATGAGAGACTCTGTCTCATCATCTACAGTAAGCTCTCACTTGTCCTTGGCATCCCCTTGCAAGGCCTCCTCATAACACTCAGATTCACCACTATCAGTCAACAACAAATAATGCAAAGAAGGAGAGTATCTTTACAGAGCTTTGGTCTGCCTGGTCGATCGTCTTACCTCCGGTTAGGGGTCAGAAATTCTACTCGGGATTCCTCGTAATCTTCTGGAATGCACTGATTCTTCTCCACAAGAACATCATTGAGTTCAACAAACTTCGAGTCCACAGCACTGCTTTGTTGCTCCGGAGTACTCCAAGGTGCCACTTCAAGATCCTTCTATGGAGTGCTCCTCTCTACCAGCAAGGCCTTGTACACTTTCTTCTCATTGAATACCACATCCTTATGTCTAAAGATCTTTCAATTTTTCGGATCCCAAAATTGATAGCCATACTCGCTTATTCCGTACTCGATGAAAATGCACCTCTTAGACTTAGGATCCAACTTGCTCATGCGATCTAGTTCAATGTGGACATAAAAGATACAACCAAATGTACGGAGATGGCTTAGGTTTACCTCTTTCCCGGTCCATGCTTCTTCCAGAATTTCACAATTCAGAGGCGAGAAGGTCCTTTGTTGATCAGATACACCGCCGTATTGACTCCATCTGTCCAAAACTGCTTGAAAATCCAGTGTGTATCTGCATGCTCCTGACATGCTCCAGAATGGTCATGTTCATGCGCTCGGCCACTCCATTTTGATGAGGATTTTCAGGAACCGTCTTCACTCTTTTGACTCCTCGATCAGCGCAGAATCCTTGAATCTGTTGTCACCGTATTCGCCCACATTGTCTGGCTACAAGCACTTAAGTTTCACACTTGTCTCATTTTCAACTTGGACCAACCACTTTTTGAACACACCAAATACTTCTGATTTTGCTTTAAGAAGTAAATTCAGACCTTTCTACTTGCATCATCAATAAAGGTCACAAAATATGAGCCACCAAGAGAAAAAACAGAAGCCTTATCCCATACATCAGTATGAACCAGCTCCAATCTTTCTGCCTCCGGGGACTTCATCACCTTTGAGAAACTAACTTTCCTCTGCTTCCCGTAGACGCATTCTTCACAGAAGTTTAGATCAATAGACTTCAACCCTGACAGCTTACCTTTAGGGACCATAGCCTTCATCCCCTTCTCGCTTATATGCCCAAGTCTGTGATGCCATGTACCGGCATCCTCATCTGATGATGCAACTGAAATTGAAGTTGTAGAGCCTGACATCATGTAGAGGGTTCCTTTCTTATCATGTACTGTGATTAAGGCACCCTTCATGATCTTACACAGATCACCGTTGAAGGTAGTCTTCATCCTGGCATCCACAAGCTGACCAACAGAGATCAGATTTCTCTTCAGCTTTGATACATACCTGATGTCCTTCAATTTCAACATCGAGTCATTAGAGAAGCTGACAGTCACATCGCCCTTCCCGACAATGTTGCACGATTCATCATCGCCCAGATACACCCTTCCGAGATCACCTTTCACATAGGGGCTATTTGTTTTGGGGCTAAAGTGGGGAAGTGGGAAAGTGAGAAAACTCATTTCCTACTTCCGGTGTTTGTTTGGAACCGGAAATGGGAAATGGGAAAACCACTTTTCCCTTTTACACCTCCCTTTTTACACAATCATTTTCCCACTTCCTACAGTTAATTATGTGGTCATGTAAATCTCATTTGCAATAAGTTATAGCTCAAAGCAGTTAATTTAGTGATTAGATAACTTTCACTTGCAGTCTAATTACAGTCCAAAAAATCATCATAATTAATATTTATTTTAATATTATTTTGTGGTCAACTGTGTGATCAACTTTTTCACTTTCATTTTCGCATTACTAACCGAACACCGAAAAGCACAATATACTTTTCCACTTACACTTTCACATTACAATCAAACATCGGAAAAGAGAAGTGCATAAATCCCAATTTCCTACCTTTTCCTCCTCATTTCCCACTTCCACCTTTTCCTCCCACTTCCAACAAACCAAACAGGCCCATAGTTTTGAAAGATTTCGTGACGAGAAGTACCGTGAAAGGAAGCACCCGAATCTATGATCCATGATTCGCTAGACCCAGCCAAAGCGAATCAGGTCATCACATTCACCATTGCCCATGACATACACAGAATCCTTCTCTTTGCCTTTCCCATCTCCATCTTTCTTTTACTTGTGTCTCTTTGAATGTGCCCCTTTCTCACTGCAATGCCAACACCCAGGATCTCTTGATCTGAATTTGCTTCTCCCAAATTTGGACTTGGATTTGCTATTTTTTTCCTCTATTCATTGATCTTCCTCTCCTTCGACACTCAGGGCACTTCCTAATGTCTCTGCTGCACCTAATGACTTCATGCATGCCTCTTTGCTGAGAAGAACACTCATCGCGTTATTAAACTTCAAAGTTCATGTTCCACAAGAGTTGCTCACTGCCATTACGAGACCATCCCAGGTCTTTGGTAGACTAGACAATAGAACAAGCGCCCTGATTTTATCATCAAAATTAATCCCAACAAATTCTAACTGGCATGCCAGCGTGTTGAATTCATTGAGATGTTCAGCGACGCTTTCGCTATCCTCCAACTTCAGGTTGAACTTCATCAAAAAAACCATGTTTGATACTGAGTTGTGCATCTTTGATAGGACCGCCATCAAGTCTTGGGTCGTTCTCTCTGGAGACATTGAATGCAACTTTCGATGCCAGCGATAATCGAATCGCCCCTAGGACTTTCAATCTAGGACCTCCCACTCGCCGTCGGTCATCTCCTTCAACTTTTAGGCCTTTCCACCGAGAGGAAGATAGAGAATTTTCTGATACATGTAGTCTTCAATCTGCATCTTTCAAAATCTAAAGTTCGTGCCATTGAACCTTTCAACTCTGATATTTCCTTCTTCCGCCATCACGAACCGCAGCTCTGATACCAGTCGTTGGGATGTGGAAGACAACTGGCAAAGAAAAAACACGGATCAAGAGCACAAACAACACTAAAATTTACGTGAAAAATCCAAACAGGGAAAAACCACATAGTCGCACACAAATCCTTATATTTAAGAGAGATTACAGAAGGAGAAGAGAGAACCTCACAGTCGCTCTGTATTTATTATGGCATACACTCGTTCATCAATCCTAATGAAAGCACATCTCTCTTTTATAGAGAAAACTAGGGTTACAAGTTGTGAAGTCATCAAACTGCCATTGACACGTGTTCCTAAGTTACACGAATAACGAAGCTTCCAGGTTGGATAGCTTCTCCGTTGTGCATCTTTGAGTCGCCACTCTGCACTGTCGCTCTGAGTGCTCCTCTATCTAGATGCTTCGGAGTGCTCCTCCGGAGTGATATCAAGGTGCTACTTTAGAGTCAGACTTCGACGCTGCCTACAACCTGAAACTATGAACTCGTTCAACCTCCATACCGGAGTGCTTCGCACTTTGCTCCGGGATCTACAATGGGGACTCCTCAAAGTAATTTTGGGTCGGGGGCTCCGCCCCCTTCCAACCCCCTGGCGATCTGACAGTGCAGCGAATAACTATGCGTAAAGCGACAATCCATCGAGGCAATAATCAGGCTCCACAACTTTAAACCTCTTTCAATCCTTCTTTACCATTGAGTTTGTCTTAACGTTTGTTGCCCAGAAGAGATCAAAATCCCCGAAAACCCCATCATGAAATTTGAAGTACTTCAAGGGGCACTTCAAAGAACACTTTAGGTGTTTGTTTGCTCCGATATCTTTTGATCTAGATGTACTATACTAACTTCGTCTTTAAATAACAAAGTATGAAAGTGGGCCTTCTATACATTTTGTGCATCTTTATACTCTTTTACCTTTGATTATAAATGTACTTTTATGTACCATCTACAACATAGAACTCCCCGAAGTCCCTTCAAACTCTTCATATTCCCCTCCTACGCAAAGGACTTAAAGAGTCACTCCGAGACTTTGGGATTTCTTCCGAGCAAACAAACAATCCTTTAAGTTCCAGGTTTATATTAGACCGACTAATCCATATATGTCTCATTAATGTACACGGGGGTAAGTTACAAAAACAACCTTCCAACTTTCTCCCAAAACTCCCTTGACCGTCCAACTAAAGACCAGAAATTTCCTTCCCCTCCAACCTACAAGTAGAGTTCAATGTTTAAAACAACGAGAACGTAACAATAACGTTTTCTTTTTTGTTATGTTAATATAGGTTATAACGTAATGCATAATGTAGATTACGCGATTTAATATTTATATAATAAAAAAATATACTATATTTAAGAATTTTTATAAATAGAAAAATAATTTTAAAAAATTCTAAAAAATATCAAAACAATATACAACACATTTGGCAAGTCTCAAAACAATTTTTAGCAAGTATCACAATAATTTTTCACATTCATAAGTTATAATAAGTTCGCAAGCATAACAATTTTTCACCTTCAAGATTTGCTTGGTTGCAATTACCAGCGCCCTTACCGTCAATTGAAGGGAGATCGAAGAGAGAGTACGTGAGGTGCTCCGACGTCGTGCAATTCCTCGTCAATTGAAGAGAGAGCCAAGAGAGATGGATGGCAAGTTCCTCGTCAATTGAATAGACTTGCAGCTCTTCAATTTTTTTGGAGCATTACGACAACGAGTTCCTCGTCAATTGAAGAGAAATCAAAGAGAGAGAACCAGGGTGCTTCGATGCTCGTCGATGAGAGAAATGCAATTGAAGAGGAACTACAGAAAGAGAAAGAACCACAAATAGAGAGAGTCACTATCGCTTTCGTCGTCGACTGCAGAGAGAGGAGAAACTGGAGTGCTTTTGATGCTTCGCTCGTCGCCGCCAATTTAGAGTTTCATATCAATTTGGTCTGGAAAGAGAAATCCTTCGTTGTTTTATATTTAGCAACCCAGGTAAATAGTGTGAGTTACGAACGTGATGTTATTTTCATAACGTAACGTTCGTAATGCTCAAAAAAATGCTTGTTACTGGAACTGCATTTTTTGCGAGTGTTATATAACGGTTGGGTGCCGTTACGTTATGTAATGTGCTATAACGAGTTACATAACGATTTCTTTAATACATTGGCAGAGTTATTATTTCTCGTATCTTGGTAATTTTCCTGACATTTTAAAGCAGTTTCTTCTCATCAACTTTCACAAGATCACAGTAGTCCATCAACATTCAGCAAGAAACCAATTAGAGAACAAAACTCACCCACACTGTGCGACAAAATAACAAACAGAGGCATTCACATTCACCTTAATAATTGCAACATACGGTTTCTGGTCCTCAGCCGCGCTCATCAGCACTGTATCCTCCTGCACAATATGCAACATTACATCAAAACCCTAAACCCTCCCCCCCAAAAAAAAAACAGAAGAAAAAAAGGAACGAAACCTAACCAAGAAAGATCTTTACCAGCTCGTACACATTCCCATCGAACTCAAACGAAGCGTAATGCTTCTTCATCCCCTTGTGGTCGACCCTGATCACTCTGCCGACGGGCTTCGCGTCTTCCTCGACACGAGCGCCCTGCTCTTCTTGCTGAGCCCCCTTCTGTTTCTTCACTCGCCGTTCTTGCTCCTCGTCGTCGTCATCGTCGCTGAGAGCGAGGCGCCTCTTTCCCATCGCGAGAGATCTCTGATTTGGTCGCGGAGGGACCTGAGGTTTCACGATAGAGAAGCCCATTTGCGATCGATCAAAGATGAGAGCTTTAGTTTCCCTTTTTCCTTTTTTTGGTTTTGGGCTCCGTACTGGAGAAACCCTATAGTTGTTCACTTGTTTGCTCTCTTTGCTTAAATGCGTGAAGAGAGAGGAGGCTCATTGCCTTGTTTAGAAAACGCGGCATTTGTACTGGGAGATGGAAACCGTGTCCTTTTTGATTTCTTTGATTTGTACCTTTGGAGTTCCAATTACTAATGGAAGTGTTTGGTTAGACTTACAGGCTAGTTTCATGAATCTCGACTTACGGGAAGTGGACGGTGTTAGTAGTGGACATGCAAAGTATTTTTCTCAAAATGCATCTATTTTTTGAATTCTTGAACATAAAAAAGACATGTAGAAATCTAATTCATAAAACAAGTCCAAAATAATTTACAGTTCTTTACAGTAGCTAACTTGTAAATATAACTATGGAGATTGTCAAAATTTAAAATACCTTCAGTACTTGTTTTATTAAATTTTAATAAATATTTTCAATCTCACACTTTATTAACTTCCATGACTGAATTGTGTTTGTTTTTAATATCTTTAGGTTGATATTTGTATTGGTTTGCGCTTCTTATAATTCATAATTGTAGGTCTCAAAATTGTTTTATCATAAAAATTCTGTAAAACTCTATCCTGATAAACTTTAAATACATCTAGTAATTAATTATTATTACAATATGATCACAGAAGAAAATACCTAGAAAACTAACTAAATTGTAAGGATAATAAAAGACATAACACAACTATATATTATGTGACAGGTCCTTTAAATGAATTTGGAATAAAAAAAATTCAATAAATGAATTTAGAGTATAATCCAAGTACTATTTAAATGTCATAGTATACCGATACCAAGTTAGCTACAAGAATTTCTTTTCAGGTTTTAGCTAATATTGCATTGCACTTGTGCTTGATAAATATCTAAGAAATAGAGCTCAACATTATCGATACAATATTTACTAGTTTAACTTAAAAATGTGCCATTTATGCTCATTTGAAATGAAAATTGGAGAAGAAAATCTTCTAAAAAAAATTTAGTAAAAAGGCTAGCAATTAAAAAAAAATTCAAGGAATTAATTGCATGCTATGTTTTTCTTCATACCTTTCTACATGATATTCAACATATTTTCTGAGGTGAATCCTATCTATTCCAATTATACGCATATTTCGCATGAACAATAACTTACTATATATTCTTTTTGAGGAAAAGAAATTAAATACTAAAACATGTTACTCATTCTTGAAGTGACATAATTAATATTAATTTAAATCAGGAACTAATAATTTAAATTCAGGGTTTATTGAGACAATTGTTCAATATTTTATTGATTACAATGTATGCTTTCATCATAATAGGTTTTGTTCGTACGAACTTAATTTATAAGACTTGTCAGAATCTTCCGAAAAAAGTTGTGTTGCAAAGAAATTTCTTCAGAAAAGTTATATTGCTAATTAAACGATAAACACATGACAAGAACAATATAAAAGACCTCACGGAGGATATCATGGATTGGCTTTCCTTACCAAATGTCAGTATGGTACTATATTCATGAGGAGAGCGAAATCACCTAGAGGGGAGGTGAATAGGTGACTAGCTAATCTAATGATGAATTAATGCGGAATTAAAACTATTTATGCAAATTAAAAATTCTTATGTACAACACACCAAGTATAACCTAAGAGTGTAGCCGAATTCCCCGTGAAGGGCTCTGAACTATCTCTTCAAGATTCCTCTACATAAGAGTTGAGGTGCCGCTTTGGCTCTCTTAGTTGAATACAATGTGTGAGCAAACAATCCCAAGCATGTATCAATATAGTACAAGGAATATCAAGCAAGTAAAGAGTATGAATAATAAGAATATGCAAGATATAAGATAAGTGAGAGATAGAGAGAGAGCAAGCGCAAACGCGGGAGATTTGTTCCGAGGTTCGAGCACACTTGCTCTACGTCCCCGCCTTCAAAACTATGAAGGATTTCCACTATAAACCAATCCCACCGGATCACTCGGTGCCGCAACACCTACAAGTGAGTTCACACTAGAACTCCTTTGGACTCTCTAGTCCCTTCACTCGTTCCCGCAAGAACAAAACACACCGCAAGCACGCAAGCTTGCCGAGGCCGCACCTCTACACTGAGTTCTCACTAGAACCCGAAACAACGCGAACCCGCAAGTCCGCCGCCTCAAAACAAGAATGAGAACTTTGGTGATCACAACACTTTGATCACCAAAAATCACTCTCACAACAACTTTCCTATAGGATGATATAGCAATGGATAGCTTAAGAGTGTGTGTGAGAAAACTAGGATGGAATATGTGGTGAAAAACTCAAAGAATCACTTTTACAAAACACGCTTGATAAACCTTTCCTTTTGATTTAGAAATATTTGCTCTTAAACAAGTAGAGAAAACCTCTGAAATAGATGGAAAAAACTAGCTTTGAAACTCTCCAAAAATCTTATCTCAAACAGCCCAAGCGAAGCCCAATTTATAGGCTCCTCAAAAACTAACCGTTGTAGGCCAAGTCAGCAGTCTGGACTGCTGGCGGTCGACCGCCCGGTCGACCGGCCAACGGTCAGATGACCGTTGGGCCAGCGGTCGACCGACCGGTCGACCGTGGCCTAGATACAGAGAGCGGAGCTATCTGCCGGTCGACCGCCTAGTCGACCGAGGCCATTTCCAGAAAGCAGAACTCTCTGGCGGTCGACTGGGTCGGTCGACCCGCCCTCCAACCAAACAAGGCGTGCACGTTTTGTGCACGTCGGTCGATCGCCCGGTCGACCGACCCCTAGCTCGGTCGACCGTGCGTCGACCGGCAGAAGCAAAAATAGTATTTTTTAGGGATTAAAAGTTTGTCATTTTTCCTTCAATAAAATCCCATAAAATCTCTAAAAATCTACAAAAATAAGTTCAGTATTATACTTTGATATACAAACATGTTTGAGTAAAATCAAGACATGTTACAAACATTTTGAACTATTTTTGTGCTATGGAAGTTTTGGCTTAAAACAAAAACTGTATTTTTCCAAATTGATTTTTTTAAAACTTCTCCAAATACAAAACAAGATATTTTAAATACTTTTAAAGCTTAGTGTGTATGGATATGATTCACTATACATATATGATGAAATATCTATGTTTTTGACATTAAGCTCTAAAATAGTTTTGGTTAAAACACATGTATATATAAAACTCCAAAAATCAAAACGGTATTTTTCCAAAATGAAAATTGTTTTATAAAAACTCATCTAAATCTTGTGTTTGAGTGTATATAATACTTGAGCAATCCACCAACTATTATATCCTTTACATTTTATCTAAAAATAAAATCTTAACAAAACAAACCTAGACACAAGTCTTCACTTGAAGGTCTTCACTTGAAGTCTTCTTCTCCTTCTTAACTTGGTCCAAACTTTGATCCAAAGAGTTAGACTCCTTTTGAGTACTTGATGTGGTCTTCATGCACAAGCTCTTGAATCGACACGTGCTAGCTCCAAAACTTGACTTGAAATCCTTTGTTGAAGCTCAACACCTACTAAGATCTTGATCTAGTACCTGAGACTAAATAAACACAAGATCATTAGTACTATAACTACATGAGTTAATCATCATCAAAACTAGAGTGATGGACCTTTAAGCCAACAATCTCCCCCTTTTTGATGATGACAAAACTCATGGAGTTATATATGCACGGATTAAAGTTAAGTCTCATAGAAGCTCCCCCTTAACTCATGCATAACAATAAACAAATAGGATATAACAATGAAGTGCATAAAACTAAACAAACATATATGCATCAATAAGGTGAGAGAAACATGCATAAATCAAGGTTCCTTTTCCAAAAACTTTCTCCCCCTTTTTGTTTAAACTTTCAAAATCATTCTTCCCATTTTGTAAAATCATACGATGCATAAACTCAATATATGCAAACACTCAAATATGCATATATAAACTCAAAATCTTTCTCCCTTTTTTTGTCAATCATCAACAAAGGGGTGAAATAAAAACAAAATAATAAGGATATATATGCGATATACATTCATGAAGAGGAAGATGCTAAGTTAGTTTCCCTGCATAAATGCATTGCATGAAGAAGGGATGACAAGGCCTAACTCACATAATGCATTATATACAATGCATAAGTGGAGATGTTAAGCTCCCCCTACACGTGTATCGTATAAAGAAGAGATGTCAAGCTCCTCAATATAAGATACACTCAACATGAATCTATTGTAGAAGAGATGTTAAGCTCCCCTTGCACATAGGCAAGACACATCAGAACATTTTTAAACACAAATTTTGATATTTACTCAAGGTAATGAAACACATTTTGAGATACCTTTGTAAATAAACCACATTTTTAAGACACTAATTGTAAATAAACAATACAAATTTTGAATTTTTCTTAAATTAACAAATCAATTTGAGATATCACAAGATTTTTGATACCATATAAAATAGGAAATTTGTGATACCAATTGAAATTGAAATACTAGTACATTTTGATACCAATGAAAGAAAATATTTTATATATTTTGATACTAATTGAAATATATGAAAAATGTTGATACCAAATAGGTAAAACATATTGATACCAAATGAAATAGGAAATATGTAATACCAATTGAAATCGAAACACTTGTACATTTTTATATCAATGAAAGAAGATATTTTGAAACATATATCCCAATTGAAATATATGGTAATTTTTTATACCAAATAGGCAAAATATATTGATACCAAATGAAATTTAAACCCAATTGGAAATTAAAACATATTAATACCAATTGAAGTATATGGTAAATTTTGATATCAACAAAAATACCAAATGAAAATAATGCATAAGCTTATATAAGTACCTATTGAGATACCATTTGAAAATCAAGATTTAAATCAAGCTTAGTATAAACAAACTTTGTGCTTTAAACATATAAATATCTTTTAAATTAAGCACAATCAAATCATATATATGTATGAAAATGAAAATACCAATAGAAATTGATATAATTTGAAATTTAAAACATACATATATAGAAAAAAATTATGAGTATACAAAGAGATATCAATTGAAGTATATTGAAAATATGAAGAGAAGCAAGTGTATAACTCATAAAGATTCACCCATTTCATGCACATGATAAAAGATATGTAATTTGAGCATACAAGGCATGGTCGCCCATCCATCCGCCCTTGAAGGGGTTGGTAGGGGTTTTCAAAAACAAGAGTATGAAAAATATTTTAGCATTGAAAACACTACCAAATGAAGAATACATAACTAGTTAAAAGTAATTTTTAAAAACTAGTTAAAGATCCTTCAAACATGAAAACAAATCATATATATCTCATGAATTATACTAAGTACACAAATATTGTCACTCAAGATCGATAAAGCTCAAAAATACTCATCAAAACATAGTCACGAGTAAACAAATAAAATGTGAGTGTACAAGCATCATGTGAATATCATTTTCATGAAACTAAGCAATAAAGCTCAAAAACATCAATCATGTGAAAAACATGAAAATTCATTTTATCAAAAAATATAAAAATCATAAAGATTTTATTTTTCATTTAAAAACAACCTTACAGGTATATGTATGATTTATCCAAGGCTAACAATATATATACATATCCAAATCTAAAATGAGTCCATAATGTAATTTGCATGAAAGCAAGTGACTCAAGGGCATACATGTATATTTATTAGTTTTGAACAAAAATTACGTATACATGAAATAAAAACAAGCATAAAAATAGGCAAAACAAGTATAAATGAATAAATCATCAAACTAGGCTATACATGTACATTAATGAGTACAAATGAGCAATGAAGTGCAAACATATATGAATCAAGTGTTGCTCACTACTTGTGCAAGTATATACACAAGTTTTGACAAAAACTGCATCTAAACAAGTATTTACCATATGAAGCACAAAACATGATTATTTTAACAAACACTAACACATGCTAAAAATCATCAAGTAAATAAAATAGGAGTTTAGAGATAGTTATCAAACTATAAGAACTATACTCTAAATCTCCAAAACATGGTGGTCATCCCACCAAACCTCCTTGATAGCGGTGCATCAAATGTATGTCCATCAAGTCCATGCATCCACCACCAAGGCACCAAATCTCTCACGTCATGTGAGAGCCCACACCTACATAAAATATAAGAGGTGAGGACTTTGGTACCCATTTTCTTTTGGGTCCACGGGGGTTAGTCTTATAAGGAACCCAAGCATTCTTATTAGCAAAATTTAAAGAATTTACTCTATCATAACAAAATCTTGCTAAATGGCCTTTGCGGCCGCAATGTGTACACTTGTACACTCTATCATGCATATGTATATGAATGTGATCATGACGTGCAAAGTGTGCATATGCATGTTGTGGGTGATGTGCATGAACATGTGGAGTTTGTTTCCTTTGAAACAAGGTTTTCAATCTTTTATGGTTAAATGCACATTTGCTCAAAGTTGAGCTCAAACAATCTATTTTATTCTTCAAAAATTTAACTTCATTTTTATCAATGGTTGTGGCATGAAAAGCATGATCAACAATCTTTTTCTTTTTAGAAACATTTTCTTTCTCTTTTGAATTAATTTTTCTTTTTAAAGGGTTGTTTTCTTGCAAAGCAATTTCTTTTTATTTTTCCACCAAACTAATTTTATTTTTTAATGAATTATTTCCTTCACAAAGATCATTTAATTTTAAAGATAAAAAATATTCTCATTTTTCAAGAATTCATTTTCTTTTACAATGCATGTAACTTTATTTTTAAAAGAATCATTTTCTTCTAAAATGGAGTCATATTTCATTTTCAAATTCTTATTTTCCTTTTTAAGCAAATCATATTTTTCAAGGAGTTGTTGACAAAAAGATGCAAGTTCATCATATGGCATATCAACATCCTCATTAAGCTCGGATTCGGAGTTTACCTCAAGGGGTTATCCCCTTGGACCATGTAACATACATTGGAAGCCTCACTTCCAACATCCTAGTCGCTCCCCGCATTGTATTGCTCTTGTTCGCCAAGGGAGACTGTGGTGTTCCAAACTACAAAAGCCGAATCAAGATTAGAAACCCTAAATAAATATTCATCATTTAGGGTACTCTTTAATACATGGATGACTTTTGTATTAGCCTCAAGATACTTGCTATTTGAACAATATGAATCTTTAATAGTAGCAAGATAAACATGAATGCCTAGGCCTTTGAGGTACATAGACATCTTAACTTTTCAAGTATGGATGTTAAGAATGTCAAAAGTGGGAGGTGACATGAAATCCATGTGTGTGTAAACAAATATTGTGATTAGCCATAAATGAGGATCTTTAACTCAAGATTGTTAGACCCAATTCAAGAGCACTTGGCTCTGATACCAATTGAATTCACCTGGGGGTGAATAGGTGACTAGCTAATCTAATGATGAATTAATGCGGAATTAAAACTATTTATACAAACTAAAAATTCTTAAGCACAACACACCAAGTATAAACTAAGAGTGTAGCCAAATTCTCCGTGAAGGGCTCTGGACTATCCCCTCAAGATTCTTCTAGATAAGAGTTGAGGTGCCGCTGTGGCTCTCTTGGTTGAATACAATGTGTGAGCAAACAATCCCAAGCATGTATCAATATAGCACAAGGTATATCAAGCAAGTAAAGAATATGAACAATAAGAACATGCAAGATAAAAGACAAGTGAGAGATAGAGAGACAACAATCGCAAACACGAGAAATTTGTTTCGAGGTTCGAGTATACTTGCACTACGTCCCCCTTCCACACTATGAAGGATTTTCACTATAAATCGATCCCATCGGTTCAATCGGTGCCGCAATACCTACAAGTGAGTTCACACTAGAACTCCTTTGGACTCTCTAGTCCCTTCACTCGTTCCCGCAAGAACAAAACACACCGCAAGCACGCAAGCTTGCCGAGGCCGCACCTCTACACCGAGTTCTCACTAGAATCCCGAAACAACGTGAACCCGCAAGTCCGCCTCCTCAAAGCAAGAATGAGAACTTTGGTGATCACAACACTCTGATCACCTAAAATCACTCTCACAACAACTCTCCTATAGGATGATATAGCAATGGATACCTCAAGAGTGTGTGTGAGAAAACTAGGATGGAATATGTGGTGAAAAACTCAAAGGATCACTTTTACAAAACACTCTTGATAAACATTTCCTTTTGATTTGGAAATATTTGCTCTTAAACAAGTGGAGAAAACCTCTGAAACAGATGGGAAAAACTAGTTTTGAAACTCTCTAAAAATCTCAAACAGCCCAGGGAAGCCCAATTTATAGGCTCCTCAAAAACTAGCCGTTGCAGGCCAAGTCAGCAGTCTGGACTGCTGGCAGTCGACCGCCCGGTCGACCGTCCAACGGTCAGATTTCTGACCGTTGGGCCAGCGGTCTACCGGCCGGTCCCGGTCGACCGTGGACTGGATACAGAGAGCATAGCTCTCTGTCGTTCGACCGCCCGGTCGACCAGGGCCATTTCCAGAAAGCAGAACTCTCTGGCGGTCGACCAGGTCGGTCGACCGCCCTCTAGCCAAACAAGGCGTGCACGTTTTGTGCACGTCGGTCGACCGACCTCTAGCTCGGTCGACCGGCAGAAGCCAAAACAGTATTTTTTAGGAATTAAAAGTTTGTCATTTTCCTTCAATAAAATCCCATAAAATTTCTAAAAATCTATAAAATAAGTTCAGTATTATACCTTGATATAAAAAAATGTTTGAGTAAAATCAAGACATGTTACACACATTTTGAACTATTTTTGTGCTATGAAAGTTTTGGCTCAAAAAAAATCGTATTTTTCCAAATTGATTTTTCTAAAACTTCTCCAAATACAAAAACAAGATATTTTAAACACTTTTAAAGCTTAGTGTGTTCGGATATGATCCACTACACATATATGATGAAATATCTATATTTTTGATTAAACACATATATATATGAAACTCCAAAAACCAAAACGGTATTTTTCTAAAATGAAAATTCTTTTATAAAAACTCATCTAAATCTTGTGTGTGAGTGTATATGATACTTGAGAAATCTACCAACTATTCTATCATTTACATTTTATCTAAAAATAAAATCTTAACAAAGCAAACCTAAACACAAGTCTTCTCTTGAAGGTCTTCACTTGAAGTCTTCTTCTCCTTCTTGACTTGGTCCAAACTTTGATCTAAAGAGCTAGACTCCTTTTGAGTACTTGATGTGGTCTTGATGTACAAGCTCTTGAATCAACACGTGCTAGCTCCAAAACTTGACTTAAAATTCTTTGTTGAAGTTAAACACCTACTAAGATCTTGATCTAATATCTAAGACTAAATAAACACAAAATCATTAGTACTATAACTACATGATTTAATCATCATCAAAATTAGAGTGATGGGCCTTTAGGCCAACAATCTCCCCCTTTTTGATGATGACAAAACTCATGGAGTTGTATATGCAGAGATTAAAGTTAAGCTTCATAGAAGCTCCCCTTAACTCATTCATAACAACAAACAAATAGGATGTGGCAATGAAGTGCATAAAACTAAACAAACATATATGCATTAATAAGGTGAGAGAAACATGCATAAATCAAGAGTTCTTTTTTCAAAAACTTTCTCCCTCTTTTTGTTTAAACTTTCAAAATCATTCTTCCCATTTTGTAAAATCATATGATGCATAAACTCAATATATGCAAACACTCAAATATGCATATATAAACTCAAATCTTTCTCCCCCTTTTTATCAATCATTAACAAAGGGGTAAAATAAAAACAAAATAATAAGGATATATATGCGATATACATCATAAAGAGGAAGACGCTAAGTTAGCTTCCCTGCATATATGCATTACATGAAGAAGGGATGACAATCCCTAACTCACGTAACGCATTATGTACAATGCATAAGTGGAGATGTTAAGCTCCCCCTACACACGTGTATCGCATAAAGAAGAGATATCAATCTCCTCAATATAAGATACACTCAATATGAATCTATATGTTGAAGAGATGTTAAGCTCCCCTTGTATATAGGCAAGACATATCAAAACATTTTTAAACACAAATTTTGATATTTACTCAAGATAATAAAACAAATTTTGAGATATCTTTCTAATAAATCACATTTTTAAGATACTATTGTAAATAAACAATACAAATTTTTGAATTTTTCTTAAATCAACAAATCAATTTGAGATATCACAAGATTTTTGATACCATATAAAATAGGAAATTTATGATACCAATTAAAATTGAAATACTAGTACATTTTGATACCAATGAAAGAAAATATTTTATTTATTTTGATACCAATTGAAATATATGATAAATGTTGATACCAAATAGGTAAAACATATTGATACCAAATGAAATAGGAAATATGTGATACCAATTGAAATCGAAACACTTGTATATTTTTATATCAATGAAAGAAGATATTTTGAAACATATATGCCAATTGAAATATATGGTAAATTTTTGATACCAAATTCTTTAAACATGAAAACAAATCATATATATCTCATAAATTATACTAAGTACACAAATATTGTCACTGAAGATCGATAAAGCTCAAAAATGCTCATGAAAACATAGTCATGAAAAAACAAATAAAATGTGAATGTACAAGCATCATGTGAATAATATTTTCATGAAACTAAGAAATAAGGCTCAAAACATCAATCATGTGAAAAACATGAAAATTCATTTTATAAAACAATATGAAAATCATAAAGATTTTATTTTTCATTTAAAAATAACCTTCAAGGTATATGTATGATTTATCCAAGGCTAACAATATACATACATATCCTAAACTAAAATGAGTCCATAATGTAATTCGCATGAAAGCAAGTGACTCAAGGGCATACATGTATATTTATTAGTTTTGAACAAAAATTACATATACAAGAAGTAAAAACAAGCATAAAAATAGGCAAAACAAGTATAAATGAATAAATCATCAAAACTAGGCAATACATGTACATGTAATGAGTACAAGTGAGCAATGAAGTGCAAACATATATGAATCAAGTGTTGCTCACTTCTTGTGCAAGTATATACACAAGTTTTGACAAAAATTACATCTAAACAAGTATTTACCATATGAAACACAAACATGATTATTTTAACAAACACTAACACATGCTAAAAATCATCAATTATAAAAGCATGTAAATAAAATAGGAGTTTAGAGATAGTTACTAAACCATAAGAACTATACTCCAAATCTTAAAAACATGGTGGTCGTCTCACCAAACCTCCTTGATAGCGGTGCATCAAATGTATGTCCATCAAGTCCATGCATCCACCACCAAGGCACCAAATCTCTCACGTCATGTGAGAGCCCACACCTACATAAAATATAAGAGGTGAGGACTTTGGTACCCATTTTCTTATGGGTCCACGGGGGTTAGTCTTATAAGGAACCCAAACATTCTTATTAGCAAAATTTAAAGAATTTACTCTATCATAACAAAATCTTGCTAAATGGCCTTTGCGGCCGCAATGTGTACACTTGTACACTCTATCATGCATATGTATATGAATGTGACCATGACGCGCAAGTGTGCATATGCATGTTATGGTGGTGTGCATGAACATGTGGAGTTTGTTTCCTTTGAAATAAGGTTTCCAATCTTTTATGGTTAAATGCACATTTGCTCAAAGTTGAGCTTAAACAATCTTTTATTTTTCAAAAATTTAACAGTCAGATTTCTGACCATTGGGCCAGCGGTTGACCGACCAGTCGACCATGGCCTGGATACAAAGAGCAGAGCTCTCCGCCGATCGATCGCCCGGTCGACTGGGGCCATTTCCAGAGAGCAAAACTCTCTGGCGGTCGACGGGTCGGTCGACCGGCCCTCCAGCCAAACAAGGCGTGCACGTTTTGTGCACGTCGGTCGACCGCCCAGTCGACCGACCTCTAGCTCGATCGACCGTGCGGTCAACCAGCAGAAGCTAAAACAATATTTTTTTAGGGATTAAAAGTTTGTCATTTTTTCTTCAATAAAATCTCATAAAATTTCTAAATATATACAAAAATAAGTTCACTAGTATACTTTGATATATAAACATGTTTGAGTAAAATCAAGACAGGTTACAAACATTTTGAACTATTTTTGTGCTATGGAAGTTTTGGCTTAAAACAAAAACCGTATTTTTTCAAATTGATTTTTCCAAAACTTCTCTAAATATAAAAACAAGATATTTTAAACACTTTTAAAGCTTAGTGTGTATGGATATGATCCACTACACATATATGATGAAATATCTATATTTTTGACATTAAGCTCTAAAATAGTTTTGATTAAAACACATGTATATATGAAACTCCAAAAATCAAAACGGTATTTTTTCAAAATGAAAATTCTTTTATAAAAGCTCATCTAAATCTTGTGTGTGAGTGTATATGATACTTGAGCAATCCACCAACTATTCTATCCTTTATATTTTATCTAAAAATAAAATCTTAACAAAACAAACTTAGACACAAGTTTTCTCTTGAAGGTCTTCACTTGAGGTCTTCTTCTCCTTCTTGACTTGGTCCAAACTTTAATCTAAAGAGCTAGACTCCTTTTGAGTACTTGATGTGGTTTTGATGCACAAGCTCTTGAATCAACACGTGCTAGCTCCAAAACTTGACTTGAAATCCTTTGTTGAAGCTAAACACCTACTAAGATCTTGATTTAATATCTGAGACTAAATAAACACAAGATCATTTGTATTATAACTACATGAGTTAATCATCATCAAAACTAGAGTGATGGGCCTTTAGGCTAACAGAGAAGGGAATGAACATTGCTGCTATTGGTGGTATAAAGGATCTCTCATTAGAAATTTTTGCTGGTAATTTACACATTAATTCATTGATTTATACAAGTTGATTAGTGTTGGTAGCGTTTGTGGGAGAACTAAGAGGAGCTAAGTGATTGATTTTTGTAGTGATTCGTGATTCTTCCTCTTTTCTTCCTCTCTGTTTTCTTTCCTCTTTTTCCTTTCCTTCTCAAGGCCACTTCTTGTAGTGATTCTTGGTTCGCTCACGGTCTATTACTATCGTCATCACCACTGTCAGTGCTACTATCGCCTCTGCCGATGTTGGTCGGTATAATTTCACGGACTATGGTGAATATGTGTGGAGAAGTGAGAATTAGAGGTGGGCTTTTGGTTGGATTTGAGAGATCTTGAGTGTATATGTAGAATTATCGATTTGGGGATTTTTGGCTTCAAACGGTTTTGAAGAATTTTGAAAACAAAATGGGGTAACTTTTTGAATGGTAGGTGGTTAAATAGATAGGGTTAAAACATATACTTCAATTGGGTTGATCCATGAGTCTCAGTGGTCGATCTAATTGATACTTAAAATTTCCTTTTGAAATTTTTATCAATCCGATTGACCGCTAGCCTTCAGCGGTCAACCTGAATGTGAACAAGATCCCATTTTGGTCTTCAATAAGATACAAAAAATCCCTAAAAATTTAGAAAATTTCACAACTTGTTTTTTATAAATATAACATGAAAATCCATACAATTCTACAATAAAAATCACTACACAATCAACACTCTAAAGAATCAAGAGAACACATCCCTAATTACCTTCGGGTAGAACAAAATTGATCTTCCGGCAATGATTTTGTAAAAATATCAGCAAGTTTATTTTTAATATCCACAAAATCAAGTTTGATGTCACCAAATTAACATGATCCTTTAAGAAATGATGTTTTCACAACTATATGTTTTGTTCTAGAACACATAATATAATTTTTAGATAAATTTATAGCACTAGTATAGTGGTCAGATTTTGATCTTCATCAGGATCGCAGAACGTGTCCCACCTCATTAGGAGCATCCCGAACTACAGGGAGAAAGGAGATAGAGGAGATGGAAG
The DNA here is from genome assembly GCA_038442645.1 of Agave tequilana. Lineage (NCBI taxonomy): Eukaryota > Viridiplantae > Streptophyta > Magnoliopsida > Asparagales > Asparagaceae > Agave > Agave tequilana. The sequence continues at coordinate 100,767 of JAVJIF010005122.1, forward strand.
AAGGTAGCACAGAGATCGAAAGACAAAGGAGCAAGACGAAGCATTGAAGCAGCCTGACTAGCTCCCGGTCGACCGGTGGAGAAGGCCGGTCGACCACCCAGTCGACTGGTGTGCACGACGTGCACAGGGTTATCCCGGTCGACCGTGGCATGGCTCAGCCGACCACCCGGTCGACCGACTGAAAGCAGGTTGCTCTCAGTTTGGGTCCTGTCGATCGCACAATCGACCGTGGACATGGGTCGGTCAACCGCCGGTCGACCGACAGACGCGTTTTGGCTTTCCTTTTGGGATTCGGATTCCTTTTCTATTTGGGATCGAATCCAGCTGGGGTTTCCTAAAACCCAGGGACTCTGTGGCTATAAATAAGGGCTAAAGCCCTCATGTATTGTATCCCTGAAAGTTCCCTCAAGTATCCCTCTATATTAGTTGCTGAATCAATAAAATCTCTCTCCCTTGCCCTGAGGACGTAGGCACGTTGCCGAACCTCGTTAAATACTGTGTTGATTGCTTTTCTCTATTGTTCTCTGTTCTGGTTATGTTGGGTATGTCTCCGGCTGCATCAGTCTCCGCCTGGTTGGTGGATTCCTCAGAGAGGTTGTTGTCATGCGCTCAACAATTGGTATCAGAGCATCCCAGGTTCGTCGTGGGATCGTGTGTTGATTCCAAGGGCATCAGTTGCTATTTGGCGGAGATCGTGTGTCGATCTCAGAGCAGCGTTGGGACTGTTTGTGGGATCGTGTGTCGATCTCAAAACAATGTGTAGATTGCTCGAGGAATCAATTTGGAGGAGTAGATTGCTTCGGAAACTCTTCGAGGGTTTCCCATGGAAGTAAAGATCCTGTCTTTATCTAGTTTATTTTATCTAACTCCGTTTGTTTCCGCATTACTTTGAGGAATCAGTTGAAAAGATGGCTGAAGAAGGTACATCATCGAAAAAATCCATGAATCCACATCTGCTGAAGATTGATGTGGTGAAGTTCAACGGCACGGACAACTTCGGTATGTGAAGGTGAGAGGTGATGGATGCGCTGACAGCATCAAATCTCGAGGACACTCTACGGTTAGAGAAGAAGCGCACACTAACAACTGAAGAAGATTGGGACAAGATGAACAAAATAGTGTGTGGCTTGATCAGGTCTTGTTTGACACAAAACATCAAATACATGTGTTGCATGAGACATCTGCGAGAAAGCTGTGGGAGATCCTGGAGAGAAGTATCTGACGAAAAGCATAGAATCGCGGTTGCAGTTGAAAAGTAAGCTTTATAGTTTTCAGGTGCAGGATGCTCCATCAATGAACACTTGAATCGCTACACAAGGCTTCTTACAGATCTAGTTAATGTGGATGTGGAGATTGATGAAGAGGATAAGGCGGTAATCCTATTGAATTCTCTTTCTAGAAAAGAGTATGGGACCTTTACTCTTACATTAATCAATGGAGGAAAATCCCTTAACTACAGTGAGGTGTCTGCTGCTCTTGTGAGTTATGAAGTAAGGAGACAGGACCGACTGTCTGCTCAGGTAGAGACTTCTAATTCTTCAGATGACGGTTGCACAAAGGTCTGACAGGTGAAGGTCGGACAGGAGGTGAAAGGTCTTTGCAAGCTCCTGCAAAGAAGGGATCATTGGAAGGTGCTGCTACCTGCAACTTGGAGGGTGAACACAGCGTTCTGAACAAGAAGAAGGTAAAATTTAGCACCAGTACTCACCGCTCAGAAGGTCTTCTTGATTGTGTTCACGTAAGCGTTTGGGGACCTGCTAAGACTGCATCGCTTGGAGGTCACATGTACTTTGTCTCTTTTATTGATAAGTTATCTAGGCATTGTTGGATTTATCCCTTGAAACAAAGGTGTGAAGCCCTAGATATGTTGGTGAAGTAGAAAGGAAGAATGGAGAAGCAGATAGGTAGGAAGATCAAGGAGCTACAGATTGGTAATGCTGAAAGATACATGAACCAATTCCTACGGTTTGGCCAGAACACTGGTATTGGTACTCACTTCACAGAAGGTATACATGGGTTGGCTAAGGAAGTAAACTGTTCCTTGCTGGAGAAGGTTTGGTGGTTGTTGTCTAATGCAAAATTAGACAAATCATTTTGGGCTGAGGCGATTGTGTATGCTAGCCATCTCTTAAATGAATTGACTGCAATAGAAGGTAAAACTCTATTGAAAATTTGGTCTAGGAAAGCTGCTCAAGATCATGGTTTACTATAGGAATTTAGAAGTCCGACCTACTTCAGTGTCAAAGATGACAAGGTAAATCTGCGAGCAAAGAAGTTTGTGTTTTTGGGTGTCAATAGAAATATGAAAGGTTACAGGTTATGGGACGCCAAAAATAAGAGATCGTGTTGAGTCGGCATGTCACGTTTGATGAGACTTCAGTGTTGAAGTCTACCGTCTTTCAGCAGGTGGAGAGAATGAAGACCAAGGAGTATTGCAGTGGATGGGGTTGATGCTACTCCACTATCTCTAGTTGGTTCGGTATCAGAGTGACACCGGGTGGAGATCATGTAGCCAGGGTTGATACTAAACAGGTTGAAGATATTGATGAGAATGTCGAATTGTTTACAGCCATTGGAACCAAGGGAAAATCACGCACGTGGGAAGAAACATGAATCTCAAGCTTGTGACCGCAACAAGCTCAAGTTGAAGGCCATTGTTCTCCATGACGGTAGTGAGGAGGTTCATATGACTCAGCCAGATAGGTTCGCTGCTGAAGATTCAGGTACAAGTGCTTGGGCTTGATGAAGCTCATTTAAATGAACTACGGTTGGCTTGATCCTTTGGGCAAGGTACGTAGGCAACCATAAAGGCGCAGCCACATTTGGTGATGCAACCCATATGAAGCTGTTTGGGTTTCTCGAGAAGCTGATTGGGATTTCACGTAGAGGTGGAGAGTTGGTTTTCACGTAAAGGTGAAGCATTATGTTCTCGATGAATAGTTTGATCTTCTGGTGAGAAGATGGTTAAGCTTGCATGATGGGGTGTGTATTCAGTTATTGAAGCCGATGATGGTGTTTGGTGTGCTCTACTCGGACTTGGTTGGACCGTCAGCTGAAGACATGTAGACTGGATAGAGCCAATCAGTTGGAGAGTCATGGTTGGCTCATGATGGGCTCTTCTTGAGGTCATGAAGTTGATGAGTGGGAGACACGTTCGTTGATCAGCATGTATGGAAGTTCTTGTAAGGTGAAGTGTATGGAACGCATGTGTGATGCGTTCCAGTTGCATAGCTGAGCTAAAGATTCCAGCCGAGATCGTGTGTCGATTTCACCCGGAGCACTCAAGCTGAGATCGTGTGTCGATTTCGCCGAGATCGGGTGTCGATGTCGCCAGGTGATAGACTGGAGTTCATTGGTGATCGGCTCAGATTTGAAAAATCTTCACCAAGGTGGAGAATTGTAGGGAGAGAGGAGATAGAGGAGATGAAAGAAGGTAGCACAGAGATCAAAAGACAAAGGAGTAAGACGAAGCATTGAAGCAGGCCTGACTAGCTCCCGGTCGACCGCACGGTCGACCAGTGGAGAAGGCCGGTCAACCGCCCGGTCGACTGGTGTGCACGACGTGCACAGGGTTTTCCTGTCGACTGCCTGGTTGACCAACTGAAAGCAGGCTGCTCTCAGATTGGGTCCGGTCGATCGCACGGTCGACCGTGGACATTGGTTGGTCAACCGCCCGGTCGACAGACAGACAAACGCGTTTTGGCTTTCCTTTTGGGATTCGGATTCCTTTTCTGTTTAGGATCGAATCCAGCTGGGGTTTCCTAAAACCTAGGGACTCTGTGACTATAAATAAGGGCTAAAACCCTCATATATTGTATCCCTGAAAGTTCCCTCAAGTATCCCTCTGTATTAGTTGCTGAATCAATAAAATCTCTCTCTTTGCCCTGAGGACGTAGGCACGTTGCCGAACCTCATTAAATACTGTGTTGATTGCTTTTCTCTATTGTTCTCTGTTCTGGTCGTGTTGGTATGTCTCCGGCTGCATCGGTCTCCGTTTGATTGGTGGATTCCTCAGAGAGGTTGTTGTCCTGCGTGCAACACAAACAAGCAACAAACTCGACGTACTGGCAGGTCCATTGCAGGCCCAAGAAGAAAGTCTGAGCATCTTCATGAAGCCGAGAAAGGTGGAGCGCCTTCTCGAGACTACTTCTCCTTCCGAGGACATTCAGTCATTTTGAAGTCACTCATCCCTCTGAGGCCACTCAACTGTTTCCAAGGCAACTCCTCCTTCCGAGGACACTTCCGTCCCAAGAACTCTCATGCTCCCGGTTGTCCTGATGTCCACTCTTTTCTAGAGACTTCGGCTCCGAGCAAGATACTGTTGGCCCAAGGTTACAATCACCCGGTTTTATGATTTTGATAATAACAAAACACAAGTGATCGTTTGTACTAATCAAGTTCAAGTGTTTAAGGATATTTCAGGTTTCTAAGAATTCAAGGAGTTTTCTTCCTCTAAAGGAAGGTGTTGAAGGCTCAAGAAAATCAAATACGAGATTAAAACTTAAAGCACTCGATGTCACTAATGGAGACGCCCGTTGAAGACCTTATAGTCACCTAGAGCCATATAAGATATTAGTTTGTTAAAATATAGAATATAGTAGTGATGCTCAAGAAGTTACACACACAAAATACACGAATTTGAAAATACAAGTTTTGATGGTATTGGTATTTTGCATGGTTAGTTTTGAAACATGTCTCATAATTTTTCTAAAATTTTATAACAAGTTTAGAATATGTATTTCATCACCTATACATTGCTACATTACCTATAAACTAATACAAAATATTTTGAAAATTGTTTGAAACTCAAAAACAATCCTAAAACTATTTTAGGCTAGAACGGTCGACCGGACGGTCGACCGGTGCCTATTTCAGGACAAAACGGTCGACCGCCCGGTCGATCGGGCTTTTGGCCAAGGGGCGTGCACGTTTGTACACATTATCGGTCGACCGACTAGAGACCCTAACTCTCGATTAGGGTCGGTCGACCGACCCTAATCGACCAACCTTTGATTTTTTTCCTTTGAACTAAAGGTCGGTCGACCAACCTTTAATTTTTTTTCCTTTGAACTAAAGGTCGGTCGACCGGACGGGTCGACCGGAGCCAACGGCTCCTTTCTGAATGAGCTGTCGGTCGACCGGACCGGTCAACCGATAGCCTGCCAGTTGTCTATAACTGCTAGTTTTTGGATCTATCTTGTTTTTAGTGGATTCCAACGGACATTTTTAGTTTTCAAGTGTCTAAACACACCCCTAACTAAACACACCCCTAACGACCTGGTATGATTTATAAATGATACTTATTTATTGCCTATATATATAGGTCCTTGGTTTTAATTTTAGATAAGAAGTTTACACAAGTTTTCCAGTTAGATTCAAAAGAGAGAAGTTTTTCTAGCTTCCAATCTTCAAGTTTTTTTTTTCAAAGCTAATTTCAGTTGGTTTTAAAGCTCTTCTATTCTTCTTAACTAAATTGCATCTCTAACTTAACTTCTTGAGCTACACTTCATATTCTACTCTATAGGAAATTGTAAGAGAGAGTATTTATGATCTTATTGGATCACCAAGAGTTTTGTAATCTCAATTGGCTTTGTGCTACCTCTTGTGTAGAGGGTTGAGTTGGTGGAGTTGTGTACTTCGGTCTTGTGTAGACCAAGTTGTAATGCCTTTGTGTAAGAACCCTTTGTAGAAGAGCCCTTAGAGAATAGTAAAATCCTTCATAGTGGTAAAGGCAGGGACGTAGAGCGGTGACTCGAACGTCAGAACAATTCCTTTGTGTTTGTGGTTGCTTGTATCTTGCTCTCTATTATTTTTCATTATTCATACTTGTGTAATTGTTCATCTTACATTCTATAATTACTTTTATTCCATCACTTTCATTATTGGTCTATACTCATCTCAATAAGGAGGCAATTGAGCACCTCAACTCATTATCTAGAGGAATCAAAGAGGAGAAGTTCTAGAGCCCTTCACGGAAAATTCGGCTTCAATTCTTGTTTTGAGTGTCCGTTTGCGAATTCATCATAAGTAGTTTTAAAATAGCATTTGATTAGCAAAACACCTATTCACCCCCCTCTAGGTGTATTTCAATTGGTAATCAGAGCCTTGGTTTCTAGTTTTTGGCTCAACAACCTTAGAGAGATCCTAATTGCTAATCACTTCTTTCACAATTTCATCTTCATTCACTTCAGTAAAAATGGCCGAAGATATTAAGACCACTCCCAAATTTGATGGCCTTAACTTTCCTATATGAAAAGTTAAGATGACCGTATTTTTGTAATCCTTAGGAAGCCAGGTTATAAAAGCAGTGACTAAACCCTTTAGTGTACCTATTGGTGATGAGGACATATGATCTGACATTGCCACTAAGGAGTTTAATGCAAATACTAAGGCACACTATGCCCTACTTCAAGCTTTGAACGATGACGATATTACTAGGGTCATCCATTGTAAATCCGCCTACGAGATTTGGACACACCTACTCGTCACACATGAGGGAATGTCACAAGTCAATAGAGCAAAAATTGATCTATTGCGTTCCCATATGAAAATTTCACCATGCATGATAATGACACCATTGATGACATGGTAACAAGATTTATTAAAATAACAAATGGTCTTGCTTCTTTAGGTGATGCCATTGACAATGATTAAAAAGTAAGGAAGGTCATTCGTGCACTTCCACCCCATGGGAAGTCAAGGCCACTATATTGAAGAAGCTAAACAACAAAGAAGAAATGGAGCTCATCGGTTTTATAAGAAACCTTAAGACCGAAGAAATGAAGAGGAAGACAAGGGAAGAGATGGCACTACAAAGAAGAAGATGATCGCTTTCAAATCACTCCCACCATCTCCGACAATAATAATGAAGAAGAGGATGATGAAGAATTCTCCCTCCTAGTGAAAATGTAAGGAGGATGTACAAGGCCAAGTTTAACAGTAGAAGAAGATGGTACGAGAAAGAAGACAAGAAGCTCATATGCTTCAATTGTCGAAATATATGTCCAAATTTAGAGTATATGTCGACGTTTTCAAGTATATGTCAAAATATATGCCATTTTTTTATAAAAATTGTTTAGGTTGTAACGAGCTAGCAGTGCAGCTGATATGGCAGTATCTTCGTCTTCATTACACAGCCTCCACCAGCAGCTTGGCACAGATCTCCATCCGGTGCGCCATCGAGGACTTCCCAGCAGGGATAACTTTACGGAGGTCGCTGCCCCAAAAAATTGTCCTCCTGTACTCAAAGAAATATATCGCAATCATAATTGCAAATGAAAAAATTAGATTGCATTTAAGAATGATGGACAAAATTTGAGTTAGGTAGACATATACTAAAAAATGTGAACATAAAGTTATTGACGAAAATTAACAGATGTTCACACCTGTTATCTTGTTGTTGAGATTCCCACTGGCGGCATGGGAGGTGCCAACAAATGAGCGAGCTGGCGTTCTGCCCATCGCCTCAAGATACTTGAGGATCTTCTTGATGCTGGCGACGTACTTCTTGTAAGGGAGAGAGATGTAGTGGCCAATCTCATTCCTCTCAAAATCAATCTTGAAAAGGTGTCATTGTGTGTCACTGCAGATAGGAATCAACAAATCAGTCGGTCTTCGTCAACATATTGCTCCACATATAAGACAAAGAGCTGGTTTAGCTTAATCTTCTGCTCGTACTACAGGATGCTCTACATAGAAACAAAAGTTGGACGTAAGAAAAGTTGGACATAATTTATAAGTGTTGGACAAAACACAAAATTTGGACAGAAAATAGAAATGTTGACAAAAAAAAATCTAAAATTGGACAAAATTTACTTACAGAAAATCAATAACGGACTATTCCAAATCTTCTATATTACTCCTCATGTTGGTCATCCTGTAGCAGCCGAATCATCTTCCTTTCAAGTGAGACATCAATCATCTTACTAAAATAATTTTAAAACATAATGTTAAAGAAAAATATAAAGGCACACGAAAACAAAACCTGAAGAGTATAAGCTAAAAATTAAAAAATCACATTATCCCCAAGCATACCGCCCCGGAGGATCTGCAGTAGCTCTTGTTGCTTCATGAACATATCTCTCCAAGACCAAACAAATTGCATCTTGAGGAATAAAAATTGGACAGATGGTTAATAGTTGGACAAATATTTAAAAATTTAGACAGATACTTTGAAAGTTGGACATATACTTAAAAATTTGGACATATACTTAAAAACTTAGACAGAAACTTTAAAAGTTGGACAAAAACTTTAAAAGTTGGACAGATACTTATAAAATTAGACATATAAAAGCGCTTCATCACTGGCAACTGCAAGAAATGTTGCAAGCCTCACGTTCCTAGGGACTGAGCTGGGCTATTGGGTCCCAGTAATTGACGTTGTAACAAACCCAATGTCCTTGTCATCCTCCCAATAAATCTGCACAGTGAAGTTCGGATCTCAGGGAACGTCCGCGTTCAGTTCAACCAACTTCAAGAACTCTGTTTCTGTCCTGGGTCCCATATGCATAGTTGCGCGGATGTCCAGCACAATTGAGATGTGTCACATCGGAGGACATTGTACCTGCAACTGGTGCAGCAGATTTTGCTGCCACTGAATCAGAGGCAACTAGTGGAACAATGGCAGAGGACTCTGCTGCCATTGAGGCAGAGGCTGCTGGTGAAACAATGGTAGAGGCCTCTGCTTCCACCGAGGAAGAGCTTGTTTCAGAGGGCTCTGCTGCCACCGAGACAGAGGCTGCTGTTGCAGAGGGCTCTACTGCCGCCGAGGCTAAGCCTGTTTCTAGAACAGGGAAAGAGGACTTTGCTGGCCGACACTTCCTTTGTACCCGTTTTCCCTATCAGGTTGCCAGATAATTAAAAGGTGGGACAAAATAATCAAATAAGTAGATAGAATGTTAGTTAGGTAGACAGTTACTTAAAAGTTGGATAGATAATTTAAAAGTTGGATATAAACTTTAACAATTGGACAGATAGTTTAAAAGTTGGACAGTTACTTAAAAAGTTAGACAGAAACTTTAAAATTTGGACATATACTTAAAAATATGGACAAATAATTAAAACTTTGAATAGATTATTTAAAAGTTGGACAATACTTTAAAACCTAGACAGATACTTTAAAACTTGGATAGATTATCAAATAAGTAGGCAAAAAATACCTGCATTATGTGAAATGCTCAAGATGGAGATATCACAATCTTAGCAGGCTTTCGGTGTCCCCGACCCTTCACATTCTTAACAATTTTGGTCAAACCAGCAGAGCGTGCGGTCTCATCCTCTCTTTCTTCTTCTCTTTCCTCCTCCCTTCCTTCCTCTCTTACTTCCTCCTCGACAACTGGGGGCAGTTTATTGTCCACACACCACCTCGCTTGATTTTACGTCATCTTTTTCTTCAGCATCGAAAAAATTCCTAAGATCTTCAAAAGCTTTCTCACTTCATCGAAGCCAGCAACCGCCAAGACAATGCGAAGGCAGGTAATGTCTTGTTCATAATGAACAAGCACTTCTTCTTTTATGTCCCGTTGCTTCTCTCTTCGCTCCTCTTCTTCGAAAGTACCACGTTCTCTCTCCTTTCCTTTTCTTCTTTTTGTTCTCTCTTTTTCTCTCTTCTCTCCTTTCCTCTTTGCTCTCTTCTCCTCTGCTCTCTTTTTTTCTCTCTTCTCTTCTCTCTTCTTTTCCCTCTTCTCTTTCTCCTTTTCTTTCTTCTCAGCTACCATCTCTTCCTCATCGATGATGTGGTATACTATCTTCTAAGACCTGCGCTCTAACCTCAACTGCTTAAAGGAGCCCACAACATGTCCCATTTCTACCCAATTACACATGGGTGGAATACCGTCTCTCTCCTAGTTGGTGTCCCTAGGTCGGTTATTGTATAGTACCATAACTGTATTTTCAAGTAAAAAGATGGACATATTACTGAAAAAGTAGACAAATAATTATGAAAATAGACAAATATCTAAAATAGTGGACAAATAACTAAAAAAGTTGATAAATAACTGAAAATGTGAACAAATTACTAAAATTTTGGACAGAAACCTAAAGGTGGACATTTTAACTTGAGGTGGCCAAACTTATATTTAACAATATCCAGACATGCAGCCACTGTTATTTGTACTTTCACTAGCAGTTCGTCTCTCCATTGAAAGCTTTGCATTGCGAATACCTTTCATTGTTTCCTCGTGAATAGCCACAACCTACGCCATGCCTTTCACAGTTTCCAGGCTCCAACAGTATCAAAAGTGATTCTTGGATACTGATTGTCTGGTGTTCAGGAGCCATATCATTGAAAGCTGGTATAGGATTTGAAGGAGGACAAATTCAAAAATATCCTCCTTTTTTGAGCTCTCAACGAGGCTAATAAGGAGCTCCTCCAAATAATACCTTTTAAAGAGGTACATAAGTTGCAAAGTTGCCAGAAAGGAGCACCAATATTACAATTAAAAGTGGACAGAAATACAAAAAATGGACAGAAAATAGGAAAACGGACACATTTCACTTAAGTTGGACAAATTTTTTTAAACTAACCTCTGCTTAATTTCAGAAGGGATCTTCCCTCCTCGCATGACCTTGTTCTCTTTTTCTTTGTTAATCTCGTCCCTCTGCTCTTCCATGGTTTACCCTTAAAATACTTCCTCCAAAGGGGAGTTTCCTCCATGTTCTTCTTCACGAAAATACCATCGGTTGGGAGGAATGTGTGACTTCTAATCCAAAAAAGCGTAAGGCGTGAAGGCTTCCTTCAAACCTAAGCATCCTCGACTTTTCATCCCACTCTGGGATGATCTTCTGAAGGTGGGCCAGTCCGTGTGTATAGCTCCAAGGTCCAGTAGTGTAAAAAGAAAAGAACCGAAGACTTCCGATGACAATCTCTAATTCGGGGTAAAAGACCATCCATAAACTTTAAATATGAGTGGATTCAAGAAGACGTCGGAGAAATTTTTTTGAATTCTTCTTCATTGGAGTAGTATCTCTGTGGACAAATTGTAATAAAGGTCAAAATGTGTACAAAAACAGAAATAGGTGGAAATTAATTAAAATTGTGGACATAATGTTCAAATTTTGGACATAAATGAGAAAAAGTGAACATATAATAAAAAATGTGGACATAATATTCGAAATCTAGGCATAAATCACAAAAAGTGGACATATAATAAAAAAAGTGAACATTTAATGACAAATGTGGATAAATAGTAAAAAAAAAAAAGAACAATTACTGAGAAATGTAGATACATAATGAAAAAATTGGACATACAGGTGGATATATAATGATAAATGTGGACATAATGTTCAAAATGTAGTAAAAAGTGGACACATACACTATTATGAACTTATGTTTCGCTGGAAAAAAAGAACTGAACACTTCGGCAAGGCTGACGAAGACTGTTTCTCAGATTTGACGGATGACGCTCTCCTCTTCGAAACAGAAACCTTTCTGTGAAACGGAAATCTGGTCGTCGATGTAAGGTCATGGGCGACCGGCGGTAGTTTTGATCGGCCATTGAGTGAAAGTTTGAGAGAGATAGAGATGGACAGAAACTGATTTTTGAGAGATACAGTTTTGAGAATTTTGTAGAGATTGAAGAAGATGAAAGGGTAATTTTTTTGGAACTGACAGCGCGCAGAACGGTAATAATGACGCCCACAAAGTTTTTTTACTCAAAATGACAGCGCGCAGAATACGCAACCGAGCGGGGCATCTTCGTCTTTCTAATACCGCTGAAGACCCACGTGCCTACGCAAAGCGTACACGGGGACTTGAATTAATTAATTCCGGTATTGGAGAACTTTTCAACACCAATTTTTTCATCAGGGAGTTTTTGACACAAGTCACTCTCTCTGGGGGGCCTAAAGTAATTTTCCCTTCTAATTTTCCCTTTTCAGCGAAACAAAATAAACTTCTCCGTTTATCTTTTCCTGTCTCCATTTGTACTAAAACACAGCTTTAGTGAATTTGGAAGTGATTTTGTGCTGTTGGCTTCAGGTGGCAATGAAAACTGAAGTCACCTGGGTTAGAGATATGCTTCATGGTGATGATGCCTACGGGCTGCGACTGAAACTTCTGAAGCAGGTTCCGGAGGAATACTCATACAAGGATGACGAGTGGATCTGTCTCATGAAAGCATCAACTCTGAAAAGCATATCCAGGTTCCCTTTCGTGCTTCAACTGTGTAGCACACATTCTTCTGCTTTTCCTTTGAGATCGGCCTCTGCTGCTTTGTCTGCTACAAGCATGAGTCCAGTGAAGGTATTCTTAGCTATTTCTATGTTTTATATATGCATGGGAATCTGTTTCCATGAATGTTTGGATGAAATTCTATATGGACATTACTGGAACTAACACTGAACTGCTGTAATAGAAACTGAATGGCTACAGCCTGGTTGCCACAATTATAACCGGCAGCGTGTGTGAATGGGAGATTGTTTCTGTACGCCTGATGCAGGTTACGCACAATGCCAAGAGTGGCCTGCCGTTTTAGGATTGCGAGATCAAAAAATGCACGAACAAAAAATAGGATGCTTGCTACCGTCTCTCATTTAAAGTCCAATATTCAAATACAATTGAAGCTTTGCTTCGACGACGCTGATTATTATTATTATTATCTTGTGGATAAGACCGTCCGAATGGAATGCGCCCCCCCCCCCCCCCCCCCCCCCCCCCCCCGCGTGAGCCATGAACTTGAGGGCACACGCTAGCTAAAGTGTGCCCCTTAATGCAACAACACGCACTCGCTACTAGCAACAATGATGGGAGGGAAGAGCAACTCACCCGCTGGCTGATCATCTGGCTCCTGTTCGCAATACTTGGGAGAAAACAAAACAGGATCAGCTCAAGACATTCTAAGCGGGGCTTGATTTTAGGGGTCTCTCTGGTACATGAATTTAACTGGCAGAATATGAAATTTGAACTCTCCAGAAAAAGAACAAGAAACAGAACGGAAGAGATGTTGCGCGCGCCTGGACAACAACCACTTGAGGAATTCACCAACAGAGACAGATGCAGCCGGAGATGTACCCAATATGACAAGAACAGAGAAACAATAGAGAAAACAAATCAACACAGTATTTAACGAGATTTTATTGATTCAACAATCAATACAATCTAATACAGAGGGATACTTTCTAGGGATTTCAGGGATTTCAGGGGGTACAATACATGAGGGCTCTAGCCCTTATTTATAACCACAGAGTCCCAGGGATTTAGGAAATCCTGATTGGATTCGACCCCAAAACAGAAAAGGAGTCTGAATCCAGAAAGGAGATAAAACGCGTCTGTCGGTCCCGACCTTTGTCCCCAGTCGACCGGCCCGGTTGACCGAGCGGTCGACCTGGCCATGTCTGTGCACATCGTGCACACCGGTCGACTAGGCGGTCGACCAGCTTCGTCCACCGGTCGACCGGGACCTGTCCAGACCTGCTTCATGCGTCGTTCTTACTCCCTTTGACTTCCGGTATCTGTGCTATCTTTTCCTATCTCCTCTATCTCCTCTCTCCCAACAATTCTCAACCTCGATGAAGTTTTTTCAAATCTGAGCTGAACTCTAACAAACACTCGGCGAAATCGACACACGATATCGGCTTGAGCGCTCCGAACGAAATCGACACATGATCTCGGCGAAATCGACACACGATCTCGACTTGGCCAACAGACGAAACTTATTCCTTCAAACGAATCGCCAGTAACACGTACAATTAATTTTCACTGATCTGAACAGATCCAAATTGAGTTTTTCGTTGCCACCTGCAACTCTAGCCAAACTCCAATATCAATTGTAAGCTTCCAACTTCAGTTCAGCTATCCAAACAGAATGCATCATACATGCGTTCCCATCACTTAACTTGTAGAGAAATACCATACGAGCCGACCAACGAACGTGTCTCCTACTCAGCAACTTCATGGAACTATATTCCAAATGACCTCAAGAAGAACCCATCATGAGCCAACACTGACTCTCCAACTGACTGGCCCTTTCCAGTCCACATGTCTTCAAGACGGTCCAACTAAATCTGAGTAGAGCACACCAACACCATTATCGACTTCAACAAACTAGATGCACACCCCCTTATGCAAGCTTAACCATCTTCTCACCAGAAGATCAACTGTTCATCTAGACCACAATGCTTCACCTCTACATGAAGTCCAACTCTTCACTTCTACGTGAATTCTCAATCAGCTTCTCGAGAACCCAAACAGCTTCATACGGATTGCATTACCAAATGGCTGCGCCTTTACGGCTGCCTACGTACCTTAATCAAGGAATCAAGCCAACCGTAGTTCATTTAAATGAGCTCCACCGAGCTCAAGCACCTATGACTGAATCTTCAGCAGCGAACCGACTTGGCTGATTCATATGAACCTCTCACTACAGTCATGGAGAACAATGGCCTTCAACTTGAGTTTGTCGCGGTCACAAACTTGAGATTCATGCTTCTTCACCCACTTTTGTGGCTTTATCTTGGTTCCAATGGCTGCAAATAATTCGACATTCTCATCAATGTCGTCAACCTGTTCAGCATCTAGACTGACTATATAATCTTCACCCGGTGTCACATCCTCACTGATACCGAACCAACTAGAGTGGTGGAATAGCATCAACCTCCACCCGCTACGATACATCCTTGGTCTTCACCCTCTCCACCAGCTGAGAGACGGTAGACTTCAACAATGAAGTCTCATCAAATGTGGTATGCTGACTCAACATGATCTTCTTGTTTTCGGGGTCCCATAACCTGTAGCCTTTCATCTTTCTTTGACACCCACAAACACAAGTTTCTTTGCTCGCGGATTCACCTTGCCATCTTTGGCACTAAAGTAGGCCGGACTTCCAAATACCTGGAGCAAACTATGATCTTGAGCAGTTTTTCTAAACCAAACTTCTAGTGGAGTTTTACCTCGTAGCGCAGTCGATGACAATCTATTTATAAGATGGCTAGCATTCACAATCGCCTCAGCCCAAAATGATTTGTCTAATCGTGTATTAGATAATAAACACCGAGCCTTCTCCAGCAAGGAACAGTTTATCTCCTTAGCCAACCCATTATATTCCATCTGTGAAGTGAGTACCAATACCAGTGTTCTGACCAAATTGTAGGAATTGGTTCTTGTATCTTTCAACATTACCAATTTGCAGCTCCTCGATCTTCCTACCAGTCTGCTTCTCCATCATATCCTTCCACTTCACCACCAACATATCTAGGGCTTCACACCTTTATCTCATGTGATATATCCAACACTGCCTAGATAAATTTTCAATAAAAGAGACAAAGTACCTATGACCTCCAAGCGATGCAGTCTTAGCAGGTCCCTAAATACTTGTGTGAACACAATCAAGAAGACTTTCTGAGTGGTAAGTTATGGTGCTGAATTTCACCTTCTTCTTATTAAGAACGTCGTGTTCACCCAATTCCAAGTTGCAGGTAGCAGCACCTTCCAATGATGCCTTCTTTGTTGGAGCTTGTAAAGACTTTTCACCTCCGTGTCCGACCCTCATCTGTCAGACCTGTGTGCAACCATCATCTGAAGAATTAGAAGTCTCCACCTGACCTATAACTGTACTACCCTTCAAGTAGTAGAGATTGTTCCGACGGACGCCCTTCATAACCACCATTGAGCCTTTGGTCATCTTAGGAACACCATCTCGTATAGATACAACAAGACCCAACGTTTTCAAGGCACCAACAGAGATAAGATTCCTTTTGAGTTGAGGTGTATACCTCACCTCCTTCAATTCTCACTATCCCATTATCCATCTTGATACGGACTGTACCCATCCCTTTTATATTACATGGATGATCATCATCCATGATAGCAAAACATCCATCTAGCTTCTCAAAGCTAGAAAATCAGTCTCTGTTCGGGCATACATGATAGGTAGCTCCTGTATCTAAGATCCACTCAGAATTATCTGAGAAATCAACAGTAAGAGTAGTAACAGAGAAATAGAATACCAATGAGTCTGAATCCGATCCATCCGCCTGTGAAGTACTGGCATGAGTA
This sequence comes from Agave tequilana, assembly GCA_038442645.1. Taxonomy (NCBI): domain Eukaryota; kingdom Viridiplantae; phylum Streptophyta; class Magnoliopsida; order Asparagales; family Asparagaceae; genus Agave; species Agave tequilana. Next base: position 116,758 of record JAVJIF010005122.1, read on the forward strand.
CTGACCACCTGTGCGAGATTTGTTTCGGTCATCGATTCCTTCTTCTTACCTTTGGCCTTCGGACAATAAACTTTCCAGTGCCCTAACTCCTTGCATAAGGCGCACTAATTCCTCTTCAGATTTTTGAAGTCTGATCTGGACTTCGATCTTCCCTGATCATTTCTTCCCTTCCGATTGGAACTCCTACCTCTTACCGCTAATGCCTCTGCTATTGTGCTCCCTGAAGAAGACAGTTTGTCCTTCCTCCTTACTTCATAATTCACAAGAGCAGCAGACGCCTCAATGTACTTAAGGGATTTTACTTCCATTGATCAATGTAAGAGTAAAGGCCTCATACTCTTCTTCAGAAAGAGAATTCAATAGAATTACCGCCTTATCTTCTTCGTCGATCTCCACATTCACATTAACTAGGTCTGTAAGAAGTTTTGTGTACATATTCATGTGTTCGTTAATGGAGCATCCTCTCTTCATCTGGAAACGATAAAGCTTACTCTTCAATTGCAACCACGATTCGACGCTTTTCGTCAGATACTTTTTCTCCGGGATCTCCCACAGCTGCCTCACAGATGTTTCATGCAACACATGATACTTGATGTCTTGTGTCAAACAAGACCTGATCAAGCCACACGCCATTCGGTTCATCTTGTCGCAATCTTCTTCAGTAGTTGAATTGCGCTTCTTCTCCAACCGTAGAGTGTCTTCGAGGTTTGATGCCGTCAGTGCATTCATCACCTCACATCTCCACATACCGAAGTTGTTCATGCCGTCAAACTTCACCACATCAATCCTCAACGGATGTGGATTCACGGATTTCACCGTAGATGTACTATCTCCAGCCATCTTATCAACTGATTCCTCAAACAATGCGAAAGCAAACGGAGTTAGATAAAACAAATTAGATAAAGATAGGATCTTTACCTCACGCGAAACCCTCAAAGAGTTTCCGAAGCAATCTACTCCTCCGAATTGATTCCTCGAACAATCCACACGCTGTTTTGAGATCGACACACGATCCCACAAACAGTCCCAACGCTGCTTCGAGATCGACACACGATCTCCGCCAAACAGCAACTGATGCCCTTGGAGTCACACACACGATCCCACGACGAACCTGGGATGCTCTGATACCACTTGTTGCGCGCGCCTGGGCAACAACCACTTGAGGAATTCACCAAACAGAGACAGATGTAGCTGGAGATGTACCCAATACGACAAGAACAAAGAAACAATAGAGAAAGCAAATCAACACAGTATTTAACGAGGTTCGACAATTTGCCTACGTCCTCAGGGTAAAGGAGAGATTTTATTGATTCAACAATCAATACAAGCTAATACAGAAAGATATTTTCTAAAGATTTCAGAGATTTCAGGGGTACAATACATGAGGGCTCTAACCCTTATTTATAACAACAGTCCCAGGGATTTAGGAAAGCCTGATTGGATTCGACCCCAAAACAAAAAGGAGTCCGAATTCAAAAAGAAGACGAAATGCGTATGTCGGTTGGTCGACCCTTGTCCTCGGTCGACCGGCCCAATCGACCGGGACCAACCGAGAGCGAAGCCTTTCAGTCAGTCGATCGGGCGGTCGACTGCTCCTTTGCCATGGTCGACCGGGCGGTCGACCGGGGCATGTCTGTGCACGTCGTGCACGCCGGTCGACTAGGCGATCGACCGGCTTCGTCCACCGATCGACCGGGACCTGTCCAGGCCTGCTTCATGCGCCGTTCTTGCTCCCTTTGACTTTCGATCTCTGTGCTATCTTCCTCTATCTCCTCTCTCCCTACAAGAGAAACATAGTAGTACTACAGTGAGAATTTTCACTAAAAGAGAATTCTTTCGTGAACATGCATTGAAACATCAAGAACATAAATTCTATTTTTTGCTTGTGTTGTTTCTCTGCTAACCATACAGTTTTCAGACGATCTGTTCTAAGAGTTGAAGAATCGCATCACCTGCCTACTAACTTGGCAGGTGGGAAGAAAAACATCTTCATTTGCAGAAGGATTACAATTTGAAGCACGATGCTCTTTATTCCAATTGGATTATCATTTTTGAAACAAACGATGATGGTTACACAAGCATCAACTTCAACCACCATCCATCCAACCTCTCATGGCATGGACCCCTGTTAGGGAACTGTAAAGCAAAGCTATATCCATTGCCAATCATCTCATTTTGTTCGCATACCTACAATCCATCATCCAAATCCAGTTTAACGGGAAGTCTTACTACAACAATAGGGAACATGTATACATTTGCCAATAACAACTGTGTCGGTGACCAAGCAAACAGTCCGATCACACTCATCACGAATCCGGGACGTTTAAGTGAAAGAGCTCTGGCATATGAGCATTGGTGAGCTTGGTCCTCTTGGTGATCTCCTTCTGCTTCTTCTTCTGTTTCTTGGGCTGGGATGGCAAGCCATGGACCTCGGCCATGGCCCTCCTCTTGGCAGTGTCGGTTGCCGGTTTCATTCCATTCTTCTGGAGATCCTTCTCAATGTCCAACATGTCATTTGGCAGTTTGATACTCCGGAATAGCTCTTTCAGATCGCCGTCCACCTTGATCACTGCCTTGGGGTCGTTTGGGTACACGATGTCCTCCTGGGAGTCCATGTTTGACAGTAGCCATACCTGTCCTGCTGCTTTCAAAGCCTACAGACACAACATACCATGACAAAAAGGTTTTTAGTGTGTCGCTATTATAATTTGGAGTCAAATTATGGAAAAGGATATTGGAGAACTACGATTCAGGACTGAAACAAATCAAAGTAGTTGTAGTTGATGATTAGCATTAAATAGTTTTTTTTAATTTTTTGGAAAGACCGTTTAATAGTAAATACTATTGGTAAACCATGAAAGTTGATCAGTCTGTCACTTTTAATTTTTCCTACTGCTAATATTAGAGGACCCCATGAATCTTCCATAGGTGTCATGACTCCTTGGACCAGAAAATGTTCATAATTGGTCTTGGTGTTGGTCTTGTTATTGTTATTTATGTTTACATGGTTTCTAAATTATTCCACCTTTTCACTTGTGTCTTCCGCTTTCTACCTTTCAATCCAAAAAACCCAGCCACACGCGCACAACACACACGCGAGAGCGAGAGAGAGAGAGAGAGAGAGAGAGAGAGAGAGAGAGAGAGAGAGAGAGAGAGAGAGAGAGAGTAGAAAAAAAACCTAACAGAACACTGCCAAACTGAAACCGCCAAAACTGAACTATGAACATCCAAAACACTTTGTAATAGATGTTGACTGAACCTTTTTTGAGGGAGAATTTGACTGAACCTGAAACAAAAATCTGGAAGGTTCTTGCTAGAAATAGATGCAGAGAAAAAAAAGATTCGCTGAATCTCACCGTGGACAATCAGGACAAGGCTTGATGGACATTTACTTCACTAAGCCAAAAGCACAAAGCGGTTAACTAAAAACAAATATAGTAGTTATTGAAGATAAATAAACAAATAGATTACTAATTGAAGACATAACAAGAGGGTACTGTTGTCTTTCGTCAAGATCATTTTTCTAACGGTTGCGCCCCAGAATTCTGAAATTCTATATCTTACATAACTAGAGCAAAAATGAATACAGATTTAAAATAAAGCAATTAAACAATTGCTTAGATGCCAGCATCAACGTGGAACAAACTCAGCATAGATTATCAGTCAAGCAGCCTCAGAGAATCAAGACCAATACTAATCAATAACTTGGCTGCTGACCTACCATAATTCTAACCCCAAAAATCCACAGGTTATGCGCTCTGAACTAGAAAGCCAAAATTGCCAATATTCTTATCTCATAAAACATTGTTTTTGTACACAGAGCTCTCGCCCAGTTAGTGCCCCCATGGCTGGAATACGCCAATTTGCCATGTAAGTGACAACATATAAATTTCAAGAATCATGGCTATACATTGGACACCATGATTCATACTTCTCAATAAGTCTCCTCTGTGAATAACCATGACCAGTTATGCTAATCATCGTGTCTAACACCTGAACAGCAGCAACTAAACTCCCACAACCAAGTATATTGGCCACCATGGGATAAGTCAGGCGAAAATAAATCTTAGCAGCCTCATCTATCCAATCGACCAATTTTACCACCCAAAACTCCAGAAAACAACCTAAATAACTAGTTTTTTTTTTTTTTAATATAACCAAGCCTATACAAAACAAAAGCAAAAACACAAAAAAGAAAACGTATGAGGTGCTCAGGTAACTCCCTCAGGGAGGGGAACCTAGCTCTTGCGGAACATCCATGTCATGCTCATCCAACTCGTCATGTAACCTATCGAGATTAGAGAGGGAGGAGAGCAAAGGAAATCTAGCCGAGTGAAGGCCCTTCTTCTTTTTGACAACTTGACACCTTTAGGCAGAGGCTTGGAAACCCATGGCATTTCAATGAGCCCAACACTCCCTTGCCTTTCTTCTTCAACATTTGCTTGAGTGGGGTATTGTCAATTTCATCACGGTCTGCCAGCAGAGATGGAATGACCTTGGAGATGGCAGCTTTTACCTTGGCAAATGCTTCAACATACCTAAATAACTAGCTGTAGAGAGGCAATAAGATATGGTTTGGGAATGAAGGATTTTCAAGGAGATGGATGGTTTATGGTGTGAGATTTAAGGATGTGACCAAGAGATTTCAGTTTATTTGAAAGAGATCTAAGATTTAAGGAGAGAATGGTGTGATTTGATTTTGGATTTGAGAGCTTTTATGGGTTTTTTTTGTATGAATTAAGAAAAGAAATGCTGGGGGTAAGAGGAGGCAGTTTGAACTTCCTCTTCCGGTCAAACTCTTGCAAGTTAAATAGCTAGACCACATTAAAATTAAATCATTGCATTCTTAACTGAAGGGGTCGTGCCAATTCCAGAGGCAGATGGAGGGATAACACTTGAGACTTTGTTTTTTCTATTATTTCAGTGAGATTTAATTTCGTTTTGAGAACATATTTAAATCTATTTTTAGTCATGTTAGTGATTCCAGTTGAGTTAAACTAATTCTAATTGTTATTACAACAACAACAACTAAGCCATTTGTCCCAAGTATTTGGGGTAGGCTACATGAACCCAAAAAAAATTACGCCGGATCGGGCACATGGATCAGCTTTCTCCACTCATTCCTACCTATCAAGCAATATGCCTTCACTAAGACCTTTAGCCTCTATATCTTGTCGTATTACCTCCATCCATGTTTTCTTCAATCTCCCGTGCGTTCTTTTAACTTGCCCTAATTTGATATGCTCTACTCTCCGAATTTGCGCATCTGTAGGTCTACGTCGCACATGACCAAATCACCGTAGGCGGTTTTCTCTCATCTTCTCTTCTATAGAGGGTACACCTATCTTAGTACGAATATCCTCATTTCTCATCTTATCTCTCCTCGTGTTGCCACACATCCAACGAAGCATGCGCATCTCTGCTACACTCATCTTCTGGGCATGATATCTCTTTATAGCCCAACATTCTGTGCCATATAACAAAGCTAGCCTAATAGCAGTCCGATAAAACTTTCCCTTCAGCCATAATAGAATATTACGATCACATAAAACTCTTGTTGCGCTCCTCCATTTCAACCAGCCGGCTTGAATCCTATGGTTGACATTACTATTGATCTCCCTATCCTTTTAGATAATAGAACCGAAGTAATTAAAATGGTTGACATCACTATTGATCTCCCCATCCTTTTGGATAATAGAACCCAAGTAATTAAAATGACTGCTCATCGGTATTTCTTAACCATCTAGTATCACAATACTATAATTCTAATTGTTATTAACTGATATAAATTGTTTGATGGTATTTTGTTGTGTGAAACATTGCTTTATATAAATATTACCATCAAACCCTAACAGGGGGATGTTAATTGCTGGCCATTGGATAAGCTTCTCTATGAATGAGAACTTGTGAAGATTTGTGGTGGTGTGAGGCCCCTCTCCTCTTTCTTCTCCTTTTCTGATCTTTTCTCCACTTCCCTTACAACCATCATCAGGTGATGCAACAACCAAGGTTCGAGAACTCGGTTTTGGTTTCGGAACCCATATTATATCAAAGATTTCTATCAGTTTCGTTAATTTCGACATGTTTCAAGTCTCGGTTTTGGTTTCAGTGTACATAAACATGCATGTAACCTTGATTATTTGCACAAATAATGCACAAAAGTCACACAATATGAACATGTAGGTTAAATTGGGTGTTAAATTAAAAGAAGTTGATGTTTGAAAGTAGTTAATTAAAATTTAAATTAAGATTATAATCAGAATTTAATTAAAAATATCTTATAATAATCTAATTATAACAAATTAGGATGTTCCAATTTTGGGTGGTTGTAGAAGTTAAAGAGATGAAGTTATTATTAGAAACATTAATTTTTCCCTCTATATCCCTTTGCTTTTGATTTTTTCTAGGTTTCATAAAGTTTCATTCAAAACTTACAAAACTGGCCGAAATTTCCCGAAATGGCCGGCACCGGCCGAAACCAAACGAAACCGAAACTTTACGTTAGTTTCGGACCAGTAGTCAATGAAATTGAGACAAAACAGCCGAAACCAAGACGAAACCGGTGAAACCTCATACCATGGCGGCAACTGCTGCTGTCCAATTGCTGCAGCAGCCCTGAACACTAACCCTAATCCAACCTTGCTGCGCTCCCATCTTTCCCTCTCTAAAACACTAGCCGAAGCCCCCTCACTTGCTTTGCTATTGCTGCTCCATGTTCCTTCTCTGGCCAGCCATCTTTTCCCTAACACTATCACTAAATCTCATCAAAACCCATTGCCGGCCCTATCGTATCCATGCCCACCATCCAAATCCAGGCTTGTTTCCTTTCAGATCTGAACTAAAAACCCTCTTTATCTTGCATATATCACTGTTACCTTCCTCCCAAGTCTGAAACTGACCCAAACCTGAACCAAAAACTGGCCACATCAACTCTGAATCAGCCACAGAAACATGCCTGTGATTCCTTTATGTTGCTTTCCTCGTCGTCTTTGATTGTGGTGGTCAAATTTGAAACTGATCATAGGACTGAAAGCCTAGTATAAAATGGAAGATCCAATTCTTGGTAGTTCTCACTCAATGTTCTACTACACCGGTTGGTTAGCACTTGACTGGTGTGGGATCTCTCATGCACCTTCGGTACAACTTCAGAACTTGTCTTTTTGTCTCTGTTTGTGAGTGCTAGTTCTTTATGTGCCTATTTGCTTAGGATTTGCTTAGTTCTATTGATCACATTGGCTCTTTTGCTTATGAAAAGTAGTTCTATTCATCACATTGCTATTTGAATCTCTTGAATGTTATTCTATATCATATTAGGGTTTCCAGATCACCTTTGCATAATCACCCTTGTCTGCGGCATCATTTATTGGTTAGTTTGAATGCATAAAGGCTGCTTTGTCTAGGTTTAACTTGCTGCTCTGTAGGTTAATTTGAAGTTTTGCCTTATATCTGTGTTTATTTGCTTTCTTACATTTGCATTTCCCGTCCCTGTAGCCCTGTGCTGCACTGTTCCTAACAGAACAAGAAATCCTAAAGAGAATATATGCACAGAACTAATGATATTTTCTTTGTTTTGTCCTTTCTTTTATGTAAGGTTTGAACATTACTACCATGTTTCAATCAAGATATAGGCAAGGTCCTTATAGATCACTACAAGACCGTGACTGGAGTTTGTCTCCTAAAGTTTCGAGTGAAATTTGAACCAAAAAAAACAGTTATTAACTTAGTATGCTTCTGCTAAGGAAAGTCATCAAATCAATATTTAGCTAAGCCTTCAAAAAAAAATAGTAGTAGAAGAAAAGGTAACCAAACAGACAATTGAAGAGGATAAATATGAGTAAGAAATAAGAATGAGGGCACAGAATCAACACGATGGGAAGTTGCAGTTGGCCCCTAGGACAATAAAGTAATATGTTGCCCATCAGTAGGTTGACCTTATCATGCAGTCGCTGTATCTTTACTTCGCTTTGTGGTTGTTAATGCCTGTATATAAGATGCTTGCTATATGCAAAATGTATCTGTGATCAGCTTATAATAGATATCTGTATTTTAAAGATCTCAGCACGTTTTACAAAGCTAACAATGTGTTCAAATAATATGAATGCTAGACATAACCGGGTTTATGGGAATATGTAAATATAAGAGATATAAAGCAACTTTGCGTCAACAAAATAGTTACTAATGTGTTTTAGGAGAAACAATGTTAGTATATATACATCCTTCCTGAACAAAATATCTAAACTCTCTTCTCCTAAGCAAGGTCTAAAATATCAATCGATTCCAATATATATCGCTAAATCGTATCAGGATTTGGCTCACTAGAGATGATATGGCCCAATACCGAAACCGACATCAACTGATACCGAAAAAATTTGCTTCAATTTTATGTTTCCCCCAAAAAATCTAACAGAAATAAGAAAATGAATTGTATCTAATTCTCCGTGTCTCACGCCTCCTCGCTAGCTCGTGCACATCTAATCGTTCACACTTTTTCCTTGTTCAATACCCTTTGTTTCTCAAGAATTATTCGCTTACAGTGAATCAAACTAGCTTCTAAGCTATAAATCATCCATAGTGCCGACTTCATCAATCCATTCAACTCATTCAAAAAAAAAGATTTGTTGAAAGAATATTTCAAAAGTAAAGAGTGGGTTTCTTGGAATCTAACCTTTATCAATAAGCTCAACAATCGTTTATATTTTTGGCTCGACACCTGGAAGAGAGTTCAAGCATTGGCTACACCTAAAGAAAATAGGCATAGTGCTCCTTGGATATTTTAAGACAATGTACGAGAAGAAAAGTGAGATCATCTTTAAATACAGTCCACGGGCCCTAACACAAGGTCAAGCAAGGAAGAGATATTCTAAAATTTACATTGAACTCAAATTAAAAGCATATAATATGCTTAATTAGTACTATGGATTTTTTGTTCATTTATACTCTCGACATCCATGTGATGCCTAAGTATGCAATATCAAATGCCATCCAGGTAATGCCTGGAAGAGAGTTCAAGCATTGGCGACACTCAGGGGTTGTTTGGATGCCCGGAAGTGGGAAGTAGAATTCTTTTCCTTTTGGAAAATGAGAATTTGTGTTTCTTTTCCAGCGTGTAGATGATAGTTGGGAAGTGTAACTAGAAAAGTATAATATCTTTTCCGGTGTTTGGTTGGTAAGCTGGAAGTGAAAGTGGAAAAGTTTGACCACAAAGTTGACAGTAAAATAATAAATAAATAAAAATTAATTATGAAAAAAAAATTTGGACTGTAATTAGAATGCAAGTAAGATTTACATGACCACAAAATAACTGTTTTGAGCTATAACTTATTACAAATGAGATTTACATGACCACAAAATTAACTGTAGCACCTTGAAATTGAGAGAATGGTTGTGTAAAAAAGAAAAGGAAAAGGAGGTTTTCCATTTTTCTTTTCCGGTGTTTGGATGACAGCGGAAGTGGGAAATGACACTTCCCACTTCCTCACTTCTGCCCACTTCCTTGGATCCAAACAGCCCCTTAAAGAAAATAGCTATGGTGATACTTGGATCTTTTAAGACATGGTATGTAAAAAGTGAGACCATCTTCAAATACGGTCTAGGATACCAAACACAAGGTCATCCATGGAACAAACATACTATAACTTATATTAAACTCAAACAAAAAGCATATCAAATGCCTAACTTGTACTATGAATTTTCTGTTCATTTATACTCTCGTCATTCACGCCATGCCTAAGTAACAACTTTTAGCTTATCCACTTATCCATATAAGTAGATTGTATTTTCAAATATCCTATATTTCAATATTTGCACTAGTTACTATTTTGTCAAAATGTGACCAAAACTACATCAAGTCATCAATTAGTAAAAAAGAATGTCAAAACATTGCTAATTATATTGATAATTTTAGTCAGTTTTAATTGCTTTCTTGGAGTTTGTAAGAAGCGGCCATTGTGACCGTGACAAAACACCCAATATTTTTTATATTGTCAATATTAACACTGATTCTGAGATTTCAAACCTTGCTCCTAAGAAAAGGGAATTTTCCCTAAACAATACCAATATGCTCAATGCACTGCTAAAATTTCCCATAACATGTACAATTAAAATTAAGTCCTTGTTAGTGTGTTTGGGAAAGCTATGTGCTGTCTATTTAGCTGCTATATTTCTAAGAGAAGTTAGCTTGAGAGCATGCAGAAAGCTACCTGTAGGTCATCCATAACAGATGGGTATGCATCCTTCACATCAACAACTGGGAGGCCTTCTGGGTACTTACGTATCAAAGTAAGAAGATCACTTTTCCCCTGCAGGTCATGCTTCGCCTGTATGCACACAAAAAACACATGAACATCTGAACCATAATTTAAAACATCCGCATTTGACACTTGCACAATATTTTAACTGTGCAATCATGTTTTACTCCATAAGATGTTCCACGAAAATGAACCTTCAAGAAGGTTGATTGCTGCTTAGACCATCTAAATGTATGACACCAGTGGCCATAAAGAATAAAAGATGCTAACAGCTTGAATTATATAATCAACATGTTGCCTGTTGAGCAGATACACGCACACAAAACAATATGGAGTTAATCCATCAAGGAGTAAAATCAGTAAAAGTAGCATTTAGTTGGTAGAAGAAAAGGCATGCTCAAAGACTGGTTTGGGAATATAGTCATCTGAATCACATTTTCTTTCTCCCCCTCCTCAACCCCATTTTTTTCTACTTTTGTGTGTGTATATATTTTTAAAAAGGGGGAGGGGATTGTCCTGTGTTTAACCAAACTAGTAATATTAACAAAAAGTGAATGATAATCTTACCGGTATTTAGCATCGGAGAAAATCTTAAAGTTAACAAATCATGGAATTAGTCATTTCCACTTGGAGTGGAAGATTTCTGAAATCATGATCTGTATTTTTGTTATGCAGAATTATTATCTGTCCTATGCCCAGCTGATTTCCCAAAAAAACACTCCAGAAATATATTGTGTTTCATAATTACAGAAACCTTAAAAGATACAATAGAACATAATTTCAGGAAAAGTAATCTAAAGAGAGATTCTTTCACCTGAAGTTCGACTTAACCAGCATGGCCATGCAGAAGGCATGTGCATAAGATTAATGGATCAGCAGATGTAGTAGGTAGTAAATAAAAACTGAATAATTTGCCAGAGACATGTTTAACATATAAAAAAAAACCCAAAAGATAACTGATATCAATTTCTAATAAAAGACAGTATACAATGTTTAGTATCCAAATGACAAGAATTGATTAGTCTCAAGAAATAAACCTTCCCCCAGATGGTCAAATCACATATATGCATGTGAGAGAAGAATAGAAGGATACCTTGTAAGAGAAACGCCTACCATCATAGCGCACTTTATGGTTGTGCGTCAAACTATCGAAAACAGCCTTGTTGCCTTTTATGTCAACATAACATGCTTCATTTATCTCCTCTGCTGTAAGGGCACCCCTTCCCTGCAGAAGTTTTAAGAAAAAAATTAAGTCAGAAAATATTTAAGACAAAGTGTATCAGTACCATCATCTTAGTTCAAGGCAGGCCTCCACCCTCTCAAATTCTAGACAACAAGAGATATCGGCTGCCAGTAAAAGAATACAAAGGACATAGCCGAGTGTATTTTAGAATTAAATCAGACTCATAAACATTTCACCAGGTTTAGAGTAAACATTCGAGTCAATTCATTTTTTTTAACTTTTGCCACCTTTATAAAAAAAACCTTTCGACAAATAAATTTATGGATAGAAAATTAGGAATAAACACTTCAATATTACTTCTTGTTATAGCAGCTTATCCATATTGGAAGAGGTAGTTACTAAAATTTACACAAAGTTATGGATGTATACTAAATGAAGTCAAATTTGTTTCTCCACACTCTTTCAATCTATATGTAAAGTCTAGTTCCCACCTCCTTCCCTTGCATCCTCAATCCACCCCTAAACAACCCGACCCTCGTGGGAAAAAAAGCTTATAATAAAAGAAAAAAATGAAAAAAGAGAGCAAAAAAGAAAAAGAAGAAGGGAGGAGGAAAAACTCCTCTTCTTCTCTAACCTCCATCCCTTAACCTGCACACTTCTTTCCCTTGCATCCTCAATCATCCGAAACCCCCCTCTTCCCCACCTATAAAAAGGTAAAATAGAATAAAACAAAAGATGCGGAAAAGAACAGAACAGGGGAAAAAACTCCTCTTTCTCTGACCTCCGTCCCCTGCCAACCTCCAACAATTAGCCCCCCTTCTTACAAAGACCACATCATCCTACAACCCTGTTTCTGTAAATTAAAGCTTAATGTTGTTAATTAGATGGCACACATTATATATTTATATACAAGCAAACATTCTCACAGTTGGCAAAGGAACAAACATAACTGGCCACTCATACTAAAAATCGATTATCTAAATAGATGCAAAAAACACTACAATCAATGGCTATTAAGTTTTTCCCGGAACAGATTTTCTGATAAAACCAACTTCTCGTTAAATACGCTAAATTAACTCTGACTGCTGCTCATATTATGAAGTTTGAGTTCTAATGTTATATCAATTGACTTCCCATTAACTTGATAAAACAACACAACAGTAAACCCCTGTAGTCAGAAGTATTTAGGTGATTGATATCAATTACGGGGTGAGATCTTTTCTCCCCAATTTAGGGTGAAAACAAAGACTTAGATTTTGGTACAATAAACTGAATGACAGGCATATGTAAATGTAAATAAAGAACTGATAGAAGTTTCTCATAATAGTTAAATATTTGCATAAGTAAAAAGAATGATGAGACCATGCCTTGTAGAGAAGATCAATGACGGACTTTATTTGGGCACCAACAGGGGCCTTCCTAATATTGTTAATGTGTGTAAGCCTCTCTGTATCATTTGAAAATTTCACAGGTGGAGTGGGAGCTTTTGCTGGGGCTGGAGAAATGTTTGCTGGAGTTGTTTTTTGATGGTGGGTTGTCCTTGAAGGTGCAGCACGTGTTGCAATGCTGGTGAGCGTGGATTGCACCTTCTCCTGCTGCTGCTTAAACTTATTGAGACTCTCTTGCAATGCCATCTGTGAAGCTAATGTCTGAAAATTTCTTCAAATGGGAAGACACAAGTGAAAAAAGGTCAATTTGTTCAAAGCCCTAGGCAAAGAAATCACTTTCACAATTAAATGAAAGTGTAAACTGGAAAAAGTTAAAGATCAATTATTTCACTCAAACCATAAATATAAGGGCCAAAATTTGGTTCTTTTTTCTTCTTAAGAACAATTTGTACGGTGATCTCCATAAAAAAAAGAGATGAGTCAGAGAACAAATCACATTAGATATTACCATCAAATAGATTTCTAGAAAAGAAATCTCTGATGGTAACTAAATGAGTGTGGCTAGTTTGAATAAATTCCATGGTGAGTTTACGAAGGTCATCAGCAAACTAGAAGAGACTTGAAATATTATACAAGAAAAGAAGAATATTGATCAACATCTACCACTACACATGAATTAAAAAAAATAAAAAGCAAAAAAAATAACAGTTTGAAGCAATCAGATGGCAAGCTAAGCAGAAATTTCTACTATTGAAAAAAACACATAGTGAGTCGAAGGCAAAAGCAAATAAGTGAAGGTCAACACAGATCAGAAGATTTTGTCTGGTGTTTAATTTTTTAAGGAACAAAAACGGGAACATCATGACTTTTGCTTTTGTTTCAATCGAAGTCAAGAAAGCAAATTCCAACTTGATAAACTTGTTGGTGAAGTTACAGGATTATATGCAACCATATGTTTAAGCCAGCTCGTATTACTTATTGGAATTGCAAAGTTAGATTAACCAAACACTCCGTTGACTCCACACAAAGAATCAACCATCATACTTGCCTTGGATGGTAGCGGTGATTCATAACGATCAAAGGACTTTTCCTAATTGTTTAGGTTCCACTTTATAGTCCTTCAATCATTGATTCATTTCTACGAAGAGCCCATTTCTGGCTTGCAACTAATGATTACAATGAGATTATATTTATGACGGTGACATTATATTTTCAGCTCTATCATCAGCTAAACCGCTTAGTGGTAATTAAGCATCAATCTATATAAGCCCAGTTGTTTGGTAAAGCTCAAATTAAAATAAATACATAAAATAATCATACTTTCATGCAAGATCAATCTCTCTTCCTCTTTTATGTGACATATATTCCATAAAAAGTATTATGAGAGAAACAAAGCAAAAAAGTACAAGTCATCATTTTCTACATATTGAGCTCGGAAGCATGGACATGTTCACACGAGTATGACAAGAACACATACATCGGAACAACAATAACTTAAAAGAGTAGGAACCCCCAAATCATCTAAAACCGAATAAGTTGGCCTCCAATTTAGACGCAGTTAAAATTTGGGACAGAAAGAGGGGTAGTTTACCAAAATGTCCACCCTTCCCAACTCACTTTAGCAGTAAACGAAAATTAAACCCCTCATATGTGTGTGTGTGTAGAGAGAGAGAGAGACTTGTGTCCTTCCAAAAGGATTTCAGGCCGAATCCTTCCCACTCAAATACCAACATCTGATATTTGAATACAAAATCAACTCCGTTTAAGTTGATCTATATTATTCGAGTATCTATAAATCAAAAAAATCAAGGAAGGATCCGGTTGTACTTGAGTTAGACTCAGACAATTTCTAAGATTTCAAAGTTTGGTGTTATTAGTTTGTGTTGAGCACAAATTTCATACAATTTTACTTAACCATATTTATTAATTTTGTATCAAAAAATTTACAGAATACAGAATACAATACAGGTTAAACACAATATTCCAAAAGAGCATGATTTAATGCAATAAAGGAGCCAAAGGAAAGCTTGTGAACTCTGACTCATAGTCAACTCAAATTGAAACCACATTTCAAGGAAGGAAGCCCAACAATGAGTGGAAGAAACTCTCTCTTTAATCCATATTTAGATGTAGAGTATCATCTTCATATCTTATCCAAACCGAGTTTGAAATATTATTTTGATCTTATCAAATAGTTGCATCTATAAAAGATAAAGTTAAGATCCTAACAATCAAGCAGTTGTAACTATAAGAGATGCAGTTAAGATCCTAATAAACAAGTTGTAACTATAGAAGATGTCGTTGAAATCTTAACAAACAATTGTAACAAACTCTTGAGTATAAATAGGAGAGGGAGGCTTGAACTAAAAGTGCCACTTGTATCCTCCAAAACCTAAGAGAAAAGCTTGATGTTGCAACAAAAGAGCTTGGAGCATTTGTAATAGAGTTAAGTATCAATAAAATTTATCTTTTTTCTATGTTTTCTTCTTCATTATGTTTTGTTTTTTTAGCATCATGTTTAACTAATTCTAATATCTAGGGTAAGATGAAATTAAGTTAAAAAATATTTAAGTAGCTAGTAACTCATCTCCCATGTTGTGCTCATCGCTATGATTTTGTTAGGTTAACAACATCTAAATAATTGTTAAATCATCCAAAACATTGTTCTAAAAATCGGATTAATCGGCCGATTAATCCTATTCAGTGGCAGCCCGCTTTATATTACATTAATCGCTCTGATTATGCGCTCGAACGATTAATCAGGTCCAAAACGATTAATCTCCGATTAATCCCCGATTAAACCCCGATTAATCATTTAGATGTTTGATATATTTTTTATTTGAAAAACTTATCACTTTGTGTGTGTTGGATCGCAAAGTAGTTTATGTTGTAATGTTGATGATTTGATAATGATCTTTTATTAAATAGTAGATGAATTGTTATTTATTAAGTAGTAGATGAATTATGATATTTTATTATTGTATATTTTGCATAAAGTGATACTTATGTTTTATTCTTTTTTGATTATTTTTCAAATTAACTTATTTAGCAATCTTTCTCCATCATTCTTTAAAGCTCATTATTTTGATTGATAAATTGACTAATTTTTTATTTATCTTATTTTGCATGTAAGTTCTTTGATTTATATTTATGTTACAAAATTTGAAATCTTGGATTACTAATGTGGAGAGATAAGTTTTTTTTTATTTCTTTCTTTTTTACTATTTATTCATATTGTCTTGTTCATCATATCATGATTTATAATTTCATATCTAGATATTGTCTTGTATAATATTTAGGTATTTTCAATAATTAACTGTATATATTCATATGTAGTTGTGTATAAATATAATTAAATGTATTAAAATTTTCAAAAATAATTAATCCCCAATTAATCCGATTAATCATTATTCAGTGTTGGACTGCACGAATAATGAAACCGATTTTTAGAACACTGATCCAAAATCTTTGATAAATTTAAAAGTAAGCAATAGCACTCTAGTTTATGCTTACAAAAAATATTTAGGGCTGTTGAAATTATTGTTTAGTTTAACTTAATGATCTTTTAAAAATTGATATCTTACTTGCCTACATAGCTCATGAATTGATACCTAGGTTATGATGATCACATATAATTTATGTTTTTATAACTAAGTAGAAAGTAAAGATCTTAGTACTTGCATGCCTTATCTTCCGAATTGTTAACACTTAGTCGTGGTATAAATCATACTATTTTGAGAGAGAGTGAACTAGTTAGTTTCTTTATGCTTAGTGGATTTTTTTCCTGAGATTATTTTTTTATTATTTTCTTGAGTGATAATCATTCATTTGTCAACTTTATTTCTTAATTCACTTGGATAATTTTTAAGACAAAAGAATATATCTTCCCTGTGAATCGACCGTATTTGCCCGTACTTCAGCGTACGATGTTCACTTGCAGTTTAATTTAATTTCTCACAAACAATTTGGGACTAGGATTTGGATTTTTATAGTGTTATTGATTTGGGACTGAACTTTAATTTCCAAAATCAAATATTATAGTTTACTAGGATTGAGACTTTAACTGGGCTTTTGAAATCCTATTTTTAATCGGATTATTTCGATTTGAATGAATCCAACTCTTGAAAAAAGTCCACGTGAAAACTCGTGGACTCTTCATTTGGACTTGAATTCTCCATACTCAATATCTCTTTCTTTCCCCAATTAATCCTGCCCCAATTATTTTGTAACTAATAGATAATATTTTTTTATTAATTTTTTCAAAAGTCGGATGGATTCAAATGTATGTAGTTGGATTAAAAAAAATAGGATTTCAAAGGTCCTGTCAAAGTTTCAAAAAATAGGATTTCAAAGGTCCTGTCAAAGTTTCAATCCTAGTAAACTATAACACTACATTTCAAAAACCAAATTCCAGCCCCAAACCGATAACACTAGGTTTAAAAATCCAAACAAAGGACCGAAACTAATAATACCAAATTTTGGAATCTTACAAATTGCAAGTCTAACTCAATACTTTCAAACCAATAACATCCCCAAGAGAAAAGAAACACGTGTTTTGAAAATTGCCACGAATTTAGTCTACATTCAGCACATCTTTGGGTCGTCTACTTTGCATTTGTCTAGAACACATCTCGTCGTTGATTCTTCATAATCGTCAATTTGCAAATCGATCTTTAAACTTTATTTCCTTTATAATCCGACCCACTTGAGGATCCGACCCAGTCCAGCCCTCGTTTTCCCAGCACTCTCGCTCAAACCATGCTCTCTCTCATATTTCTCCATCTCTCCCCCATCCCTCTCAGTCTTGATTGTGCCTCTCTCGCACTATAAACCCAACCCTGACTCAAAAACCACTAAAGGCCGACAATAGGCTATTGTGGGCCACCTGCATCCTCACCACCTTTGATTGATGTATTTCCCAGTGAAACATCTCTGCCCACCAAAAGACATTCCTACCCACAAGAATTTTGACTGCAGCCTAATGGCAATGGCGCTTTCGAGGTCATCAGCAAGCTCTTGATATATTTTGGTTGCGTCCGCAATTGCTTCGCTTGCCGCATTTGTATGTTTCCTTGAATCGATCTTTGCTTTCAACTTTCATATCTTTTTTGATGCACTCAAATTATTTGTTGATTTGTCCATTAGAAGCTATTTGTCCTCAATTTGTAATATTTCATAATGTTATTCTAGGGTTTTGCTATATCGTTTTGTTTGATTTCATAATGCTATAAAGGAAAATGTTATTCTAAGGTTCTGTTCAATTTCATAATGTTGTTCTCGGGTTTTAAAGTTTCATGTTTTTATTATTATTATTATTATTATTATTATTATTATTATTATTATGAGGATGTAGAGATGCATGAAAGGCAATAAATTCATTAAATTGATCACAAATCATTAAAAATAAATGTTGTGGTGTTTAATAGAGACCTTTTTCCATTTCCCTTTTCTTTTCCCCTATATTTCACATTCTGGAGGGGTATTTGAATTCTTGTTGGGGTGGAGTTAGATTAAACATAAAAACTTGATCCTTAACTAATTAACTTCGCGAACTATTTCCCATGTAATTTTATGTTTAGATGTTACTTTTTTATTATGTACGAGAACTATCTGTTGTTGGATACAAATTAATGATTTTTAATTATGCATGTTGCATAGCCTTTTGTTTTTTGTTACAAAATTTAATTGCAAGATTAGGTTATATTAGCTTTCCATCATCTACTCATTGCTCTCTATTGTCGTGTTTATTTCAGTGAAGAGGATAACATGTTGCCTCTAAATAATGACTTCTACCTTTATTTCTTTCTGGAAGCTATTGGCCTATAGATCTAAATAATGACTTTTACCTTTATTTCTTTTTGGTAGCTATTGGCCAATTGAGCAAACAAATGAGCCTGTTTTACATGATTTACATAATTTTTAAATTTTTTAGAATTGATAAAAATTTTGTGATTGTTTGAACATCTTATTTACTTGCTTCTTATATGAAAGTGTAATTAATGAATGAGTCATTGCATGAAAAAATCAAAACAACTATCATATAACCCTAAAAGGGAAGAAAATTTCTCAAAGCATAAGAAGCTTTTGCCTTAAGCAACCAAGCTTTAATTTTGTTATTATAACCTAAGTGTTTCCCTGAGTTATGCAAAATTCTATTTCTTTCAATATTTAATTCACAAAATCTCCAAAAAAATAAATAAATCAATCCATGTCAAAACTAATAATAGCTTGTTAAATAAAAGCAAGCCTTAGTTTATGGTATTTATTCTTTATTTTTCTTACTAATACTAATTGAATTTGTGAGAGTTGATAATTTGTAGTATAGAATGTTACCTTGACAATCAATATCATTAGTAGAGACAATTCTCGCACAAAGCCACACCCATGTAGACACACCAACACTCGTGTTGGACAGTGACATCTGGACATTTGGAGGCTTTCAAATATGTCCTCAATTATATATTACATTTGTTTAATTTATAACACTTGTTTACACTTCAACATTTAGCTTACATTTCTCATGTCACTTTTTTATTTTCATTATGTGTTTAAGATATTTATCACTGTAATTAATTTATATTAATATATGAAACCGTAATAAATTTATATATAATTCAATATAAAAAGTTAGATATGGAGCTACTCTATGGGAAGTTAAAGAGCCAAAGCCTATTCCTTTTGCAAAGTCATAAAAATATTAAAATTTTAATAATTACATATCTGGACTTTTGGATGCGCAAACATGCATGTACATACACACACGCCCTCTTAAGGGTTTTTTAGATCTATACTCCAAAGAAATATACCCCGCAAATCTTCATACTTAGATCTAGACCCCTCAAATCATCTAAAAGACAATAAGTTACCCCCCTCTGTTAAATGTTGGTAGAAAAAAGAGAATATTCTCCTGTGTTGTTAACTTTGATAAAAAAAATTGTAATTCCAATTCTATTTGTTTCTACCGACCCCAAACCCCTTATCAAATGATTGAACCTTGTCGTCGACCCTGACGTTCATCAAATCTCCTCGCCCAAAAAAAACCCGCTGGCGCACTTCAACACCGACGAGTTCTCGCCCTTTACGGAATCCCCTGCTGGAAAAAACCTCCACACGCCCTCGCCTGCATAGATGCACCAATATCCCCTCCTCTCCTCCCCCCTAATTGGGCATCTTTATCAAAAGCATCCACAGTAGGAACAAACCCCACCAATCGGGTCGACCGAGCCTTGTACCCTCCCCATTGTCATCGTCGTCACCTTTGTAGTCTCTCCTCGGGCTCTCGCTCGGGAACAAGGCGAGGCTATTCTTTCAGGTTAGAGAGAATGAGAATGGGTGGCAGAGGGTTTAATTTTCTTTTACTACTAAAGAGAGTTAGGTGGATATTTTGGTAAATTACCCCACTTTCCGTCCAAATTCTAATTGCATCTAAATGGGGGGTAACTTATTTGGTTTTAGATGATTTGGGGGTTTAGATCCAAATATGAAGATTTAAGGGTAAATTTTTAAATATGAAATATTTGGAGAGTATAGGTCTAAAAAACCCTAATTTGACCCCCAAAAAATAGGGTTCTAAATTTCGAAAGATTATGAATCATTAAGAGAATCATATAGGAATCAATTGACCACAAACATTTCATAAAATTTTCCTCACATATAATTGGAACTTGTTGGCTTAAAAATCATTCTACATCACTTCTCCATCCACATCTTACATACTAGGATTATAGAAAGTGTCTCTTTACTATAGTTATCTTGATTTGGAACATGGCGCTAATTAACAAAGTTGGCATCATGTTGATAGTCGGCCATAAGATCTAGTCAAATATTGATGCTTGAACTTTGAAGCAAGTCCCATTTTGACGGGAATATTTGGATGAGAAAGATGATGAAAATAGATTTAGAACTGCAACTTTGAGAGAAACTTGACGAGAAAACATTTTGCGTGAAGCTTTATCACATTAAATCACTGGATATTGCCAATGCATACTTGATACATGGACTCAAATCTAACTATATTAGCTCATTAAAGATTGTCATTTACAGACCATACAACACGTGATGAACCAGCAATATCATCAGGACCTTAATATGGAGCAAATTGGCCTATTACATTGTGATCCCAAATTCCATCAGAATCTTCCTCATCTTGCAATTTTCAAGTTCAATCTTAGAATTGAATAGTAGATCACACAATGTGATCAAGTTGGGTTATTCATATACAAGACAGAGTAGAAAATTATATTGTGTGCTTGCCTGAAATAACAAACTTCTTCAGACATTTTTAGTAAAACATGATCCAATCGTCAGGTATACAAATTGAACAAAATAAGATTCATAAGATTAGTGAAGTCTTAACTCTCCAAATTTTTAAAAAATGAAAATTGAAAGGAAGATAAATGATCAAGAATCTCAATATCAAGTAATCAGTAAAATCTATAAGAAATCAATAAATCATTACAAAACCCTAAAATTAATAAAAAAATCCTTAATTTTTTCATTGCACAAAAAATAAGGGGAATTACGATTTGGAAAAAAATACCTTTTTGAGTGACAGTTGGTGGAGATTCGATAGACGAATTGCAACAGGGAAAAGGGTGAGGTCGATGAAGAGAGGTGGAAGTCATGTGGCCAGCCGAATGAAGTTGATCTCGAGGAGGGACCGTCAGGTTAGGGAGTGTTGGAGGGGCAAGGGAGTTGTCGAGGAAGAATAGGAGAGGGAGGGTGGAGGGAAAGGTTACAGCGTAGAGTCACAAGGAGAGGGAGGGGAAGAGATCGAGAGAGAGGTCTCAGGCGGGCACGGATAATAAAAAGAAGGCTGGATGCTTTATGTTCTTTTGAAGACCCAACCCATTTAAAAAGAACATAAAGATTTTTTGAAGGTTAGGATTTGTTTTAGGACTCTAAAAAACCTAACCTTCGAAAATCCTTTATGTTCTTTTGAAGATCCGACCTGCTTGAAAAGAACATAAATGATTTTTGGCTAAGATTTGGTTTAGGACTCCAAAACAAGTCCTCACTTTCGAAAATCCTTTATGTTCTTTTGAAGACCCAACCTGTTTGAAAAGAACATAAATGATTTTTGATGGTTAGGATTTGTTTGAGTTTAGGATTCTAAAACAAATCATAACCTTTGAAAATCCTTTATGTTTTTTTGAAGACCCAACCCGTTTGAAGGCTGAACCCAGTCCAACCTTCTTTTAATTATAAGCGCTCGCCTGAGACCTCTCTCGATTTCGATCTCTCCTTGTCCCTCTCCTCGCGACTCTACGTTGTAACCTTTTCCTCGTCCACCCCTCCCCCTCCTCTTCTTCCTCTACAACTCCCCTACCCAAACTCCAACACTCCCTGACCTAACGCTACCTCCTTGCTGGCCTCCTTGCTGGCTAGGCGACTCCCACCTCTTCACCGATCTCCGCCTCTTCCTCTCCCCTGTCGCAATTCGTCCATCAAATCTCCACCGAGTGCCAATAAAAAGATTTTTTTCCCAAACCCTAACCCCCCCCATTTTCTCTGTGCAATGAAAAGGTAAGGATTTTTTTTGTTGATTTTAGGATTTTGTAATAATTTCTTATAGTTTTTATTCATTATTTAATATTGAGATTCCTGATCTTTTGTCTTTCTTTTCAATTTGTTTGAGGAGTTAAGACTTCACTAATCCTATGAATCTTATTATGTTCAATTTGTATATCCGATGATTGGATTACGTTTTACTAAAAATATGTTTAAGAAAAAAGGTTTGTGATTTCAGTCAATTAGTATTAAGAAGAAATTTCAGTTCATAATTTATTACCGTTTCTATAAAAATCAATTAACATAATTATACCTTTATCTTTCCTGCCTACCACATATAATAAATTTCAACAAAATATTAAATACAAAAAAATCTCAACAATATTTTTCTAACATTCAGAACACATACAGGTTACAACTCATGGGCAAAAATTAGAATGGGAAAACTTATCATACATGGGCTGGTTTTTTATTTAAGTTAAAGTCCGATGCAGAATCAGACAAGGATGTGGGTTATTTATTTCAGTTAAAGTATCATATGCACTACACTTTAGTGTATTTGTGTATCCATGTCAAGTTAACAAGACTAATAAAATTCTGGTCCAGTAAACATATAATGTGTTTTAAAGACCATAGCATTAGCATCCTGCTTGTACTAGTCTTAAGCTTTTGCATGTATAAAGAAACAAAAGAAAGCTCAAACAAGCAGGGATATTTCCAACAAAATAGGGGTTTGATACTATATGAAGAAACCAAGTCCAGAAATCGTGTCAAGTTTAAGATACCTTGGAAAAACAAGGAGCCACAAGGCAAAAATAAACAAAGGAAGAACCTATGGCCCCGTTAACAAAAGAAATCCTGGAAGATGGCACAGTACTTGAAGTCCAGGACAATTGACAAGCACCAAAAGCTAGAAATTTGTAAAGTAGATGTACAAATCTTTCTCAAGCGAATAAGGGTAAATGAGGTTAAAACTCTCGAATTGTTGCTTATGAATTTGTTTCCAACGACCTTTGTTATATCCGTAGAATAGCACAAATCATATAAATATGAAACCTAAATTTCAACTCCAAAAACATTAGATCATTAGATCGAAACGCATGAAAAACGCATTAAAAATCTAGTCCAAAAACGCATTAAAAATTATTTCGACTTCAAAAATAAAAATAAAAACATAAAACAAGAAATTCACCTTAAATAAAAACCTAAAATATGTTATAGCTTTAAATTTTTACCTCCGAATCTCAACGTGCTCGATCTCGCACTAGAACGAGAAGAGCTCTCGAATCTACCGCTCCTCAGATAGATCTGAGAAGGAACCCTAAAACATTAGATCAAATCTAGTCCAAAAACGCATTAAAAATCCTAACATTCAACTCTCAAAGAAAAAATTAAAAACATAAAACAAGAAATTAACCTTAAATGAGATCCCCGTCAGCTAGATCTGAGAACGAGAATAACTGTCGAATCTCTCGCTCGTCAGCTTAAAAAAAAAAAAAAAATCAAGAAAAAGAAAATTATCGCGTGGGGGTGGGGGGGGGGCTGGGGCGGCTAAGAGAGTGAGAGGAGGGAGGCGGAGAGGAGAGGGAGGTGGCGACGAGAGGCGAAGCTGGAGCCTAGATTAGGTTTTCAATTCTCAAATTATATTCTATATTTATTATATTTATTATATTTAGATGTTGAAATGAGTTAATAGGTTATTGGGTCTGATTCAAGTAAAATAACACCCGACTTATTTACTAAAGAGGTTTATGAGTACAAATACATAACAGTTTTTTCAATAGCCGCCTAATCGGGTCGGGTTTGAATCTAGACACGACCTATTGACTAACCTAAATTCTTTAGAGTTGATAAACGCGCAGAAAATTGTAATTCAAAACCTCAAAAAAAAAAAATAGATTCATAAAAAAAAATTAGAATTGATTTAGGATTTTTTTGAGATTCTTAAACCTATTCAAGAGACGTAGCGATAAGTTTAGGTGTTTATTAATTTTTTAATAAATAACACATAAGACTTTGATTTTTAGTTGCATTTGTGTTGTAAGTTTGCCTATAAAAAGAGAGGTATGGTCAGTGTTTTGTAATGGGAAAAAAAAAGTAAAATAGAGAGACAGAGGGAAAGAGGGAGGAGTTATTGTAATTGAGACAAATTTTGAATTAAAAAAAATGTTTTTTTATCTTCCTCCTTTTCCAAATAAAATGAAAACTTCAAAATATATTAGATTACTTTGGTAAATGTACATTATATTTTAGGAAAATTTTGTTATAACCACTTACTTTGTTCGTAATTGGAAAATAACTTGGCGTCATAATTTTATTTACTACAGTCTCGTTCACACCAACATAAATTGATTTCTCCTAACCACCTATTCTTTATATATTTTTATTTCTTCTTTTACTCTCTCTCGTCGCTCCTGACGTTGCTCTCTTTAATCCTGACCCCGATGTAGAGTAATTCGCGAGTGCGATCAGATCGTTGTGGTGGGTAGAAGGGGGCAGGGAGCCCCTCCCATTAGTCTCAAAGGCGGAGCCCCCTGGACCAAATTATTTTTTGGGATGCCTTTGCAGATCTCGTTTGTTCATACTCACGATGGGCTTTATTTGTATTCGTAATTGATGTTTGTATATAGATCTGAAAAGCATTGGGATCATTCGATGTTGGTGAACAAGAGGTCTGCTGATAATGGCAATATTGATAGAATGCGATGTATGATCGCAGTCTAATGTGATGGCTAAAAAACAAAGCATTTTGTGAAGAATGTGATAACGACTATGCTCTTATGGAAACTAAAAAATATGTTATATTTTTTTAGGACTGCGATCATGGACGCAATCCTAACAAAGAGGATTGCGATCATGATCGCAGTCCTAAAAAAAGGCACTTTTGTGAGCACCACAATCATGGTCGCGATTATCAAAAACAAGACAAATTTTTATGAGGAATGTGGTTATGATCGCAGTCATCAGAAATAGTTTTTTTTTTTTTTTTTTTGCGTGAGGATTGCGTTCTCTATATACTAGCAGTCCACATTTTCAAAACAACAACCCGCATTTTCACACCGATCCGCTTTTTTTAGAAGCGATGGCCATTTACGTCTTTCGCTCTAAGAAGCGCTTCTGTGCTTGATACGAGTACGCACATTGTTGGTTTAAAAAAGAAGGTGACTGAATCGAATAAAATTATGAAGTTAAGTTTTTTTTCTTAATTACGATATGACATAGGGGCTATAGCGAAATCTCCATATGTTTACATTTTAATTTTTTTTACAAATTATATTTAGATTATTTGAAAAGTAAAATCACGTAATGAAGTTAGTTTTGAAGTTATATTCAGGGCTTTCTTTAGATAATTTTTACATTATATTTAGATAATATCCACATTATAATTATATTTTTTTCACATTATATATAAATTGCAAATCATGCTTGAATGATTCATTTTACCCTTTATGAAGTATTGTAGAATGAATAGTTTGGGCACATAAAAAAAAAAATTTGTTTGTACTGTGCCATGTTAAAAAAACTACCATGGTTTTTTCTGTTTTTATTCTCTTCCTTTCCTAACCTGGAAGACATAATGGGCGTGCAAAAAAAAAGGTATTCTGCAGAAATATATAAAATTAGATATCTTTAATAACAGTGTAAATTTGCTAAACATATTGTATGGAAAACTTATGAAACTAATGGACTCCAGAAAATATATTATACGAAAAAACTGTATAGTCAACTTTTTAGAAAATAAAATGCATTTACATTATATATATTATGTAAATAAAAGTTACATTTGTTTTAGTCTCTTTATGTTTTCCTATGCAGGGCAGGATAACAAAAAAATTGAAAAAAAAAAAAAAATGAATGCCGGGTGTGAATAAATAGATAATACTTTTTAGGAACGGTGAATTCTTGAAGGAAAAATCATTGCATGCCCTTGTCTTTGTGTGCTCACGGCATTTTAGATAATTTGAAGATTTAAGGATCCTTTTTATGTGGGCTTCTTTCTTTATTTTGTTTGAAAGGAAGATTTAAGCTTAATTTTTTATCCCAAATTTGATTAGTAAATCTATTAAGTTGATTTTTAGACCGATCATCATCTCAAATTCATAAGAAGTAACTTGAGGAAAATGATGGATCTAGCATCACCCGATACAAGTAGAATAGTGTAATCGGCGTAATAGAGGCCGACCGTATTATTCGACCAAAGGGAAGAGCCCACGTTTTGAATGCAACCATCAATGCCTGCAAGGGAGAGGATCTATGTGAGTGTCTGCTACAAGAATGAAGACACATGGGAAGAGAGTGCCTCCTTGTCTAAAACCCTTATGCCACTTAATGTAATTGCATGGATACCCATTAACATGAATAGGCGAGGTCCTGGAGAGCAAACAAATTTTAATCCAATTAATCCACCGTTTCCCAACCCCCCTTGCCTTAAGTAACTCAAAGAGGAAGTCCCCAGTAACGGAGTTAAATGTCTATTCAAAATCAAGCTTGATGAATACAGCCTCAATGTAGGAGCTGTTGTGGATGCAAGAATCTTATGTGCGCATGTCACACTGTCTTGAATGTATATTTATTCTTAGTGAAAATATATTGTACTTGATCAACGAGAAGATGAATGTAAGGGCGAAGCCGGTTGGCGAGAACTTTGGTGATAATCTTGATGACAGCGTTGAGGAGGTTAATAGGCCGGGATTCACTGACCAAAGAAGCACCTTTTTTTGAGACGAGAGCAACCAAGGTATAATTGAGGCACCGGAGAATCACAATTTCATTGTATAGTTGGCCAAATAAAGAGAGAATATCTAGCTTGACAGGATCTCATTTTTTTTGAAAAACAGAATGGGGATTCAATTCGGGCTCGGGATTTTTTGGCACCAAGACCAAATACGACGACATTCATTTGTTCCTAATTGAAAGGATGCTCAATATGCTGAGAAGACTACTAACAATTGGGTAAAAGATTTCCCAATTAGTATGCACAATAGAGTGATGAAGTACACCAAATATGTAAAAATAGTAATAGGTAAAAGCATTAGAAATATCA
This sequence comes from Agave tequilana, assembly GCA_038442645.1. Classification (NCBI taxonomy): domain Eukaryota; kingdom Viridiplantae; phylum Streptophyta; class Magnoliopsida; order Asparagales; family Asparagaceae; genus Agave; species Agave tequilana. The sequence goes on from JAVJIF010005122.1 coordinate 144,130, forward strand.
ACATGTGAGGTGAGAGTTTCCTATTGGTATTGGCGTGTATGAATAAAGTATCGATACCTTCTATGGGCGACACGGTGAAACAAATCGGAATTGTGGTCTCCTTACTCGAGCCAAAGAGAATGAGCCCTTTTCGCTGTATAATCTCTTCAAGGTGGTAGATTCTATCAAACTCGTTGAAAAAGAACAATTTGAAAGTGGATTCATCGAAGAAGTGCAGGAGAGATTCGAGAACGATATGAAGTTTGTTAAGTTCCTCAAGAGTTCAAGTTTTTTCCTTTTGACACTTCCAATTATAGATCTACTCCAAGCCGAGAGAGCCTTCTTGTCATGTGAAGCTAAAGTGCTAAACAAGTGGCGACATTGTCATAAAAGACGGAAGACCAACCACTATCTACAATGTAACATTCAGATTATGAAACCTTGAATTAAGATTTTAATCGTTTGATAAACAAGGTTATAAAGAATAATTGGAGAAGATGATTTAATTCTTTTCGAGTAAAAACGAATTTCAAAAATATTGGGAAAATTTGATTGGAATATTTGAATAATTGTAATATGTGTGTTCGCATGCATGTATGGAGAGATTTGTGTACATGCATATGTCTAATATACATGGATACATGAACAAAATACTTATGTATGAAATACAAAAATATTATCAAAACCGACCCAAAGGGAGGTTTTCTCCTATGACTCATATAGAAACTTTATCCGTCCACCCGCCCATCTTCATCCGCGAAAGAGAGAGCAGTCCCCTCACCCATCTTTTTCTCTCAGCTGCCTCTTTCTCATTTCTATATCTCTTCTTTTCTCCCCTCTTCCTCCCCCGATCGAATGATCGGTTTTCCATTGATAATGACTATATACCAGTAATATCATGGACTTAATGGGGGTGGTAGGTGTGATGAACGACTAAGAATGAGTAGGAGAGGGAATAGGGACAAGCGTGTGGAGATGAAAGGAAGGGAGAATTTATCAAACCGGGCGAAGTAAAGTTTCTCCCGTAACTCCTTGAAATTTGTCCTTCCGCCTGTTCTTCAAAAGAAAGGCATAGAGAGAACTGAGCGGCTCTCTCTTCTTGCCTCCTCCCCTCCTTGTTGCTCTCTCCTCTCCCCCCTCATTCTCCCATCTTCTCACTCCTTTCTTCCCTCTCCTTTTCGTCTTTCGGTTCCATCGCAAACGGTAATCTAGTATATGAATCTTCAAAACCGATTGAGTGAAACGAGAAATGTTTTCCCCGGTGACTCTTATATAAAGGGGTTGTTTGGCTTCCCAATAATGAAATACAAAATTGACAGCACAATACTTTCACAAAGCTTTTCATGAAAAACTCATGACGTGGGACCCATTGTGCAATTTTCTACTCGTTTTATGCTACACTCTGAACTGAAATTAAAAGTGTAAAACTTTACAAAAAATAATAAAACTCACATTATCATTTTTCTTTTCTGATAGGCCACCAAAATATAAATGTGTGAAGCTGATAATGACTTTCGCAGAATATCAGCTTTTCTATCCTATTTCTGAGAAACAAACAACCCCAAAATCTGTCCCTTCCTCTGTCCTCTTTTATCTTTTCCCCCTTTTTAACTCTTTATCTTTCCCCGGTTTTTGGAGAGAGAGAAAAATTTCTCCTCTCTTGATCCGCCTCCATCTGCTTCTGATACGACGGCCGGCTCTCTCTCCCCCTCGCTGTTCGATCACGTCGGCCCTCTCTCCCGCTGTTCGATCGCCTCGGCCCTCTCTCCCGCTTTTCGATCGCCTCCTGCCGCATATCACAGATTTCCCTCTTCCCTATCCGATCACCCATCATCGAGGGGTTGGAGAAATCTCAAAAAATTAACTGGTAATCACCTTTTCATCTTAGCATGAATTGTCTAACTATTCCCTTCTTTCTTATTTGGGGTGAAGAGAAATCTCTTTGAAAATCTTAAAATTTTGTTGTTCATCATAATCTGATTTTTTAGGGTTTCAGTGGATTTTTTGCTGACTTTTTTGATCAACTTTTTTCTGTGGTTTTGGTGCAGATGTGGAGGATTTTGATACAGTCTCACACTCCTCATCCGTCGCCGACGAGGTCCTCCGCCGTGAAGAATGGGATAAGGGGCTGCTCAGGCTCAACGCATGAGCTATAATCAGTTGAATGAAGAAGACGAGCAGAGAGCGTTGGATCCAGCATACCGTTGGATGATGTTTAAATGACAGCCGTTGGATGGCATTTCCCTCTCTCTTTCTGAGCCGTTGGATCAAGTTCAGTGAGGGTGTTTGAGTAAGCGGGTATTCGGGTCGGGTCATGGGTTCTTGAAACCACTCACTTGGTCTGAACCCGGTCCCAGTGAGAGGATAAAAGTGTAGATGCGTTCTCATTTGAGGGCAGCTTGGATATCGATAGGATTTAATCCTAATCTGAGCTCTTCCCTTTTGTAAGAGCTAGGGCAGCTCATTTTTTAGCCCTAATCCCTATCAAACTTCCCCAATTTCCACATGATTAGCTTCAAGTTCTCCCTGTACTCGTGTGTTTCAGGTCGAGATGGTTGCTGATCGGCGACTTGGGCGAATTCCGGCAACGCTTCCGGCGAGGTACGCATCAATGGTATCAGAGCCACTCGCCGACAAACTCGTGGAGGTCGACGACGATTCTGGAGGAGGATTCAGGCACCGGAGATCAAATCTTGGAACTCGAGGTCCGATCGAATGTGATTTCAAGCTGCAGTCCGATTCAAGAAGATCGACTGTTTACGACGACAATCTTAGAGAGGCAATTGATCTTCGCTTTGATTCCTTTGAAGAAAAGATGGATCATCACCATCTGCAGTCCGATTCAAGAAGATCGACTGTTTACGACGACAATCTTGGAGAGGCAATTGATCTTCGCTTTGATTCTGTAATACCCCGTTTCCATAATACGTACTTAGTTGCGTATTCAGCTTTTCGATCGTATTTTTCTATTTACTTCCTGTATTTGACCGATTTCAATTTCAAATATCATTTTCTAATATATTAGATTTTATATGATTTTCTGGATTTTTCCTGAATTTAAATGAATTTCTTCAAAACCGGTGTCGACCAGTGTCACTGATCGATTCCCAAATTTTTATTTTCCAAACAGTTAGGAATTTCTAGAAAGTCCTTTAGGCTTTATTTCTTAGAATCCTGTTTTCTATCTAAATACTTTTTCTGAGAATTTTATGAATTTATGAAAATTCTAACGGAGTCGGTAGATAACTGATTCCGGATTTTTAGTTTTAAAACTATAAAGTATTTCTTAAAAGGATTTCACTATTAGTCTTCATATATTATTATTGATTTTTGGTGAAATTTACGAGTCGTTCCGAGATACTTGAATTTCAGACGATTTCGGTATTTTCCGAAATGTTTTCCGCATCTTAGACTTAAACCCAGGAACCTGTGTTTCCGATATTTTCATTTTTGGAGATCAAGAAAATATCTTCATTTATCAAATTCTTTTCCTTTTTCCTCTTCTCTATTTTTCTTTCCTTCTTTCCTTCCACCAAATTCCCAAAATATCTTCTCCCAAAATATCTTCTCAAAATATCAAACAAATTCCACACCCTTCCTCATTAATGCCCTCTTTCTCTCTCTCTCCCATGGCCGGCCAAGTGGCCAAGAAGAGGGACACCCATCCCCTCTCCTATTTTGCAATAAACCCCCTCACATTTACATTATTTACATCTCCTTTACAAAAATCAAATCCTATATAAGTTTTCCTTTACATTCTTTTACTCTTTTTTCACTTCACCAAGAAAATAGCCTTCACCATTTCCTTCTCCATCTCAAACCCTAACTCCAAAGCTCACCTAGGTTTTCATCTCCATCTCAAGCAACCATCACTACCTTGGATTTGGATCGCATCTCTCTCTTCGTCGGAAGTATCGCCAAGGACCTAGTTGGTGATATCATCGACAAACGATCCTTCGGAACTCGTATAAAGCTCCAAATAACCAATCCTAGTGAGTATATTTACTCACCTTGACTTGTAAACTCCTTTGTATACTTGTGTTGACAAATCATGCACACTTGTGCCATAAAAATTCTATTTTTAGATCATCAAGAACAACCACCAGAAAATCTGTTCTGTCACTGTTTTTCCCACGATTAGTCGACTTGACCTAGGGACTAGTCGACTAATCCACTTTAGTTGAAACTTAACCTTTTCTGATTTCACAGTTTTAGTCGACTAGACCAGATTTCCAGTCGACTAGAGACCCCTAGTCGACTACCCATTTCTCCCCAGTCGACTCCTGTTTTCCTGAAATAAAACATCAACTCTCTGTATCACAGACTTAGTCGACTTAAGTATCCATTAGTCGACTAGTAGTTCCCTGTTAGTCGACTACCCTTACAACCCTAGTCGACTAACTTTTCCTGAAACAGAATTACAACTCTCTGGAACCCAGTTTTAGTCGACTCATCTAGAATGTTAGTCGACTTAAGACCCCTATTAGTCGACTAATCCTTCCACCTAGTCGACTAATTCTGAATGTCTGACTTAGTTGATTTCCTATTTGAATTTGGATTTTATCTTTGATACATGTGTAACATATTATTCCTGTTTATGCTTCATAACTGATATTACATGACATGTTACTTGATGGATCTCACCACTTGTTACTTCATGACTTGTTATTACATATTCTCGTTTCATGACTCGTTAAATAGTGAATATCACCTTTTATCATGCTATCTCTTAAACCAAGCATGATGCACTTGACTTTTGTATAAAATGGACCAACTTACACATGGGTCGGGGGAAACATGCGGATATCGATATGTGTTCGTGTTTACAATGGCATTAGGTATATTGTACAATTATATTTCCGGTCTGACCTGAGGGCCTCCAGGGGACCGAGGGGAGTGCTTGCTCCCTCTTCCTGATACAGTCATGACAAAGGGCATACATAAGTCCCTCCTGATAGGCCTTGCGGCTGGTTCCGTCATCAAGCAACGGAACACCCTGGACCGTGGTCCCGGGCATGCACGGGACCCATTGTAAACATAGTTCGTCGATACAACCGCTGTTTCCAATAACAACCTTGCTTTACTAGGATATGGATCTATGTGCTCTGGGACGCTGGGTCACATAGTTAGATATCACAGTAAGACAAGTAATAATAATAAGACGTTAACTGTAGATTCATTGTATCAGGATTTTATCTCTTCATGCTTTTCATACTTGTTAGTTGATATTCCTTATAACCGTTTCATCTTTCCTTATTCATGTTCCTTAGCCACTTGGCTATAGTTTGTTTATTGTTATATGTCTTGACTCCTTGGATTTGCACATTCAGATTCCGAAGCTTGGAACGAAGTGGAGCCATCCACAGAGGACCAAGCTTACCTTAGTGAGCAGGCGGACTAGTTCCAGTCCCCTCGTGCCAGACTTACCTTTTGACTCACGAGATCTTCTTTCTACTTGTGAGTTTTTTGTATACATAGTTGTATATATTTCTTTTGGACTTGGTTATGATGTAATACACATGTAATGTGTAATACTTTATAGTATCCTGTGATAACTTTGTATGTGTACTTCTTGTGTTGGCATATGTATGAATACCACGTTTTGTCGGGTACTCTGATCCTTGTTGTACTTTAATGCTTAGCGTATATACGTGAGGGCATTTTCTGACCTACGTATATACGTCGCAGTGACGTCCCCGTATCCGTGGAATCGGGGCGTCACAGGTTGGTATCAGAGCTTAGGCTCTCAAACCTAAAGTACAATCAAGCAGCAAATTCTAGTAATTTGCTAATGCCAACTACAATATACAAAGTTATTAAGTCCTTCTTGATTCCTTCCTCGATTCATTCCCTTGTATCCTAAACTCCTTCCAATTGTTTTCAAATTCCAGTTATCTTTTCCCAACTCGGTATGGAGAGAAGGACGGGACGTAACCACTCCGGGCAAGCATCGAATGGACCCACGGGAGAGAATGTGGATATTCTAAGGGTCATTCAGACAATGATGGAGAACCAGCAGCAGCAGACTGAGCTTCTCCGGCAAGAGTTGACAGCTCCAAAAGAACAGAGGCCGGGGAATATTTCAGATTTCAGGAGGCTGCAGCCAGCCATCTTCACGGGAGAAGAGAAGCCCTTGGATGCTGAACAATGGCTGACAGACACCACAGATTTGCTGAATGCAGCCAGAGTACCAAAGGAGAACCAAGTTGAGGTCGCCAAGATTCAGTTGAAAGATGTAGCCAGAACTTGGTGGCTCGCTGAAGAGGCCAGATTGGAGAAGCCTGTCACCTGGGACACGTTCTCCAAGAGTTTCTACAGCAGATTCTTCCCTGCTACTGCTCAGAAAGATATGGAAGAGCAGTTTATCAGACTCCAGCAGTGGAACAAGTCCGTGGATGAGTATGCCGCGGAGTTTCTTAGACTTAGCCGCTTCGCGCCGTACATGGTAACGGATGAGGAGAAGCGGGCAAGCAGATTTCAGCAGGGCCTGCAGATGGATATACAAGTATTCCTAATGCCCCAGCAGCTGAAGACTTATTCAGAGATTCTCACCATAGCTCGAGAGGTGGAGCGTGGGTTAGAGAAGAAGCAAGAGAACCAGATGAGGAACCAGGCCATGAAGAGGCCGTTTGCACCAATGGGAAGAGGAGGCCCATACAGAGCAGCAAAGGTTCAGATGAGGCAACCATTCAGACCAGCTCCTTACCAGATGGCTCGACCAGGTCCTATCTGCAACTTTTGCCAGAAACCAGGTCATTCTCAGCAGAATTGCCGTAGGGCAAATGGATGGTGTTTGGTGTGTGGATCTCGAGATCATTCCATTGAAGCTTGTCCACACAGGAGAATTGGGTTTGCCAACCAAGCTTTGCCGGCACCTCAAGGACCGAATGGACAGAGGGCACTTCCAGGGCCACTTAGGCAGAGGAATCAGGGACCAGTGATGAGGAGAGCTCTTCCCCTTCCTCCACAGCATGTTGTTCGCCCAGTCCAGAGAGGAGCTAGGACTGCAGCAGGGCGTGGTAGAGGTCAGGCTTACAATCTGACTGCAGAAGAGGCTGAGGCTTCAGAGGAGGTGATAACAGGTAACATCAGAGTTCATTCGAAACCTGTTCTCGCTCTCTTCGATTCAGGTGCATCCCATTGTTATATCTCAGACCATTTTGTGGCTTTGCATTCTATACCTGTTAGATCTTTAGACCACAAATGGGAGATTAGTACAGGGAATGGGGTAGTCATATCTTCTAGAGTCTGTACTGATTGTCCAGTAGAACTATGTGATAAGATCTTGGCCATAGATATGATCGTACTAGACACCAAAGGGTACGACGTAATCTTAGGCATGACCTGGCTCAGTCAGTACCATGCAGTTATTGATTGTAGGGAGAAGAAAATTAATTTCAGAATCCCTCATCAACCGGAGTTCCAATTTAGTGGAGAAGTGAAGTTTACCAAGGGAAAGACTCGGATGGCTACTTCGGAGGTTCAGAAGTAGAAGGTACCGGTGTGGAATGAATTCCCAGGAGTGTTTGCTGAGATCTCAGGACTGCCACCTGACAGGGTGATCGAGTTCTCCATTGACACAGTTCCAGGAGCAGCTCCTATATCCAAGGCTCCGTACAGGATGGCACCGACAGAGTTAGAGATTCTGAAGAAGCAACTGCAGGAATACTCAGACAAAGGATTGATTAGACCAAGTACTTCACCATGGGGAGCTCCAGTACTATTGGCGAACAAGAAGGATGGTGGTAAGAGGCTTTGTATTGATTATAGGGAATTGAACAAGGTAACCATCAAGAACAAGTATCCCTTACCCAGGATTGATGATCTGTTTGATCAGCTTCATGGGGCCCGTGTATTCTCTAAATTAGATTTACAGTCGGGTTACCATCAGCTGAGGGTGAAGAAGGAGGATATCCCGAAGACGGCATTCAGGACCCGTTATGGCCACTATGAGTTTCTAGTTATGCCTTTCGGAGTCACCAATGCCCCTGCAGTTTTCATGGATTTGATGAACCGAGTGTTCTCGCCCTATCTGGATCAGTTCGTTGTTGTTTTCATAGATGACATTTTGATCTATTCAAAGAACAACAGGGAGCATGCAGAACACTTGAGGATTGTGTTGCAGACTCTCCAGCAGGAACAGCTACATGCCAAGAGGAGCAAGTGTGAGTTCTGGTTGGACAGTATAGCCTTCCTTGGACACATGGTTTCAGCAGAAGGAATTTCAGTTGATCCCAGCAAAATCCAGGCAGTGAGAGATTGGCCGATTCCGAGGACAGTGACTGAGATTAAGAGTTTTCTTGGACTAGCCGGATATTACAGACGCTTTGTCCAGGATTTCTCTAGGATTGCAGCCCCGTTGACCAAGCTCACCAGGAAGGAGAGAAGTATTTATGGACAGAGGAGTGTACCGCAGCATTTGAGCAATTGAAGCAGAGGCTCATTTCAGCTCCAATCTTGAAGACTCCCTCAGGAAGAGGAGGGATGGTCATATTCAGTGATGCATCAGGAAAAGGCCTGGGTGTGTACTTATGCAACATGATCATGTCATAGCTTATGCATCCAGGCAACTGAAGACTCATGAGCGGAATTACCCAACTCATGACTTGGAGCTAGCAGCTGTTATATTTGCCTTGAAGATCTGGAGGCATTATCTTCTGGGAGATAAAGTGTTGATCTACACGGATCACAAGAGCCTCAAGTATATTTTCTCACAGAAAGAGTTGAACATGAGGCAGAGAAGGTGGCTGGAGCTGATGGCGGACTATGATATTGACTTGCAATATCATCCAGGCAAGGTCAATACAGTTCCAGATGCACTGAGAAGGATGCCAGAGAATAGAGTGCTTGTCCAAATCACTCAGCAGAAGGAGTTGATTCAAGACTTCATCAGATTGGACTTGATGATAGTTCGAGGAACTGAGAAGGCAGGACAGTTCATGACTTTACAGATTCAGTCAGCATTGATAGATGAGATCAAGGAAGCTCAAAAGGAAGATCCCAGATTACTGAAATTCAGAGCTCAGGTAGAGGCTGGATTGAGGACTGATATCTGTATTCATCCAGATGGTGCATTATATTTTAGAGGCAGACTTTGTGTTCCCCAAGGAGAAGTTCGACAGAAGATCCTAGCAGAAGCTCACAGTTCAGCCTATTCCATACACCCAGGGGAACCAAGATGTATCAGGACATCAAGAAGCAGTTTTGGTGGAATGCTATGAAGAGGGAGATAGCTCAGTTTGTCGCCAAGTGCCTGGTTTGCCAGCAGATCAAGATAGAGCATCAGAGGTCAGCTGGACTTCTACATCCTTTACCAATACCCGAATGGAAGTGGGAGCACATCACCATGGATTTTGTCACGGCATTGCCTCGCAGTCCTAAAGGTAATAATGCTGTGTGGGTAATCATTGACCGTCTCACCAAGTCAGCTCACTTCATACCATTCAGGGTGGGTCAGACGACAGAGGTTCTGGCGGACAAGTACATGAAGGAGATAGTTCGTCTTCATGGAGTTCCAGTCAGTATTGTTTCAGACAGAGACACCAGATTTAGATCTCATTTCTGGGAAAGTCTCCAAGAACGTTTGGGAACTCGTCTGAAATTCAGTACATCATATCATCCTCAGACAGACGGACAATCTGAAAGGACTATCCAGATCCTTGAAGATATGCTAAGGGCCTGCATGATTGAGTTTAAGGGATCTTGGGAAGATCATCTTCACTTGGCTGAGTTTTCTTATAACAACAGTTATCAGGCAAGTATCAGGATGGCACCTTTTGAGGCACTGTATGGAAGAAAGTGCAGATCACCGATTTGTTGGGATGAAGTCGGTGAGAGGAGACTTTTGGGACCAGAGATCCTGATTCAGACAACAGAGAAAGTCAGAGCCATCAGAGATCACCTCAGGGCAGCACAGAGTAGGCAGAAGAGTTGGGCAGATTCACAGAGAAGGCCATTGGAGTTCCAGGCAGGAGATCATGTGTTCTTGAAGATATCACCTACCAAGGGAGTAATCCGGTTCGGTCTTCGTGGAAAGCTGAGTCCGAGATATATCGGCCCATTCGAGATTTTGGAGCGAGTGGGGGATGTGTCTTACAGATTGGCCTTACCTCCATCTTTGGACGGAGTGCACAATGTTTTCCACGTATCTCAGTTGAGGAAGTATGTCAAGGATGATAGTCATATTTTGGATCATTCCGAACTGGAACTGCAGCCAGATTTATCATATCAGGAGCAGCCGATGGCCATTCTGGATAGAAGTGTGAAGACACTGAAGAACAAGGCTATACCATTAGTGTTGGTGTCTTGGAACAGGCATGCGCCAGGAGAGGCCACTTGGGAACGGGAGGACGTTATCCGAGAGCGCTATCCTCAACTCTTCACATCTTGATTGGTAAGACTCTTTCCTTCTATTCTTCTCTACCGTTATCTTCCATCTTATCCTTCTCTATCTGTTACTTTTCCTGTTACCTTTCACCTTATGAAATTTCGAGGACGAAATTTTTGTAAGGTGGATGGATTGTAATACCCCGTTTCCAGAATACGTACTTAGTTGCGTATTCAGCTTTTCGATCGTATTTTTCGATTTACTTCCTGTATTTAACCGATTTCAATTTCAAATATCATTTTCTAATATATTAGATTTTATATGATTTTCTGGATTTTTCCTGAATTTAAATGAATTTCTTCAAAACCGGTGTCGACCAGTGTCACTGATCGATTCCCAAATTTTTATTTTCCAAACAGTTAGGAATTTCTAGAAAGTCCTTTAGGTTTTATTTCTTAGAATCCTGTTTTCTATCTAAATACTTTTTCTGAGAATTTTATGAATTTATGAAAATTCTAACGGAGTCGGTAGATAACTGATTCCGGGATTTTTAGTTTTAAAACTATAAAGTATTTCTTAAAAAAGATTTCACTATTAGTCTTCATATATTATTATTGATTTTTGGTGAAATTTACGAGTCGTTCCGAGATACTTGAATTTCGGACGATTTCGGTATTTTCCGAAATGTTTTCCGCATCTTAGACTTAAACTCAGGAACCTGTGTTTCCGATATTTTCATTTTTGGAGATCAAGAAAATATCTTCATTTATCAAATTCTTTTCCTTTTTCCTCTTCTCTATTTTTCTTTCCTTCGTTCCTTCCACCAAATTCCCAAAATATCTTCTCCCAAAATATCTTCTCAAAATATCAAACAAATTCCACACCCTTCCTCATTAATGCCCTCTTTCTCTCTCTCTCCCATGGCCGGCCAAGTGGCCAAGAAGAGGGACACCCATCCCCTCTCCTATTTTGCAATAAACCCCCTCACATTTACATTATTTACATCTCCTTTACAAAAATCAAATCCTATATAAGTTTTCCTTTACATTCTTTTACTCTTTTTTCACTTCACCAAGAAAATAGCCTTTACCATTTCCTTCTCCATCTCAAACCCTAACTCCAAAGCTCACCTAGGTTTTCATCTCCATCTCAAGCAACCATCACTACCTTGGATTTGGATCGCATCTCTCTCTTCGTCGGAAGTATCGCCAAGGACCTAGTTGGTGATATCATCGACAAACGATCCTTCGGAACTCGTATAAAGCTCCAAATAACCAATCCTAGTGAGTATATTTACTCACCTTGACTTGTAAACTCCTTTGTATACTTGTGTTGACAAATCATGCACACTTGTGCCATAAAAATTCTATTTTAGATCATCAAGAACAACCACCAGAAAATCTGTTCTGTCACTGTTTTTCCCACGATTAGTCGACTTGACCTAGGGACTAGTCGACTAATCCACTTTAGTTGAAACTTAACCTTTTCTGATTTCACAGTTTTAGTCGACTAGACCAGATTTCCAGTCGACTAGAGACCCCTAGTCGACTACCCATTTCTCCCCAGTCGACTCCTGTTTTCCTGAAATAAAACATCAACTCTCTGTATCACAGACTTAGTCGACTTAAGTATCCATTAGTCGACTAGTAGTTCCCTGTTAGTCGACTACCCTTACAACCCTAGTCGACTAACTTTTCCTGAAACAGAATTACAACTCTCTGGAACCCAGTTTTAGTCGACTCATCTAGAATGTTAGTCGACTTAAGACCCCTATTAGTCGACTAATCCTTCCACCTAGTCGACTAATTCTGAATGTCTGACTTAGTTGATTTCCTATTTGAATTTGGATTTTATCTTTGATACATGTGTAACATATTATTCCTGTTTATGCTTCATAACTGATATTACATGACATGTTACTTGATGGATCTCACCACTTGTTACTTCATGACTTGTTATTACATATTCTCGTTTCATGACTCGTTAAATAGTGAATATCACCTTTTATCATGCTATCTCTTAAACCAAGCATGATGCACTTGACTTTTGTATAAAATGGACCAACTTACACATGGGTCGGGGGAAACATGCGGATATCGATATGTGTTCGTGTTTACAGTGGCATTAGGTATATTGTACAATTATATTTCCGGTCTGACCTGAGGGCCTCCAGGGGACCGAGGGGAGTGCTTGCTCCCTCTTCCTGATACAGTCATGACAAAGGGCATACATAAGTCCCTCCTGATAGGCCTTGCGGCTGGTTCCGTCATCAAGCAACGGAACACCCTGGACCGTGGTCCCGGGCATGCACGGGACCCATTGTAAACATAGTTCGTCGATACAACCGCTGTTTCCAATAACAACCTTGCTTTACTAGGATATGGATCTATGTGCTCTGGGACGCTGGGTCACATAGTTAGATATCACAGTAAGACAAGTAATAATAATAAGACGTTAACTGTAGATTCATTGTATCAGGATTTTATCTCTTCATGCTTTTCATACTTGTTAGTTGATATTCCTTATAACCGTTTCATCTTTCCTTATTCATGTTCCTTAGCCACTTGGCTATAGTTTGTTTATTGTTATATGTCTTGACTCCTTAGATTTGCACATTCAGATTCCGAAGCTTGGAACGAAGTGGAGCCATCCACAGAGGACCAAGCTTACCTTAGTGAGCAGGCGGACTAGTTCCAGTCCCCTCGTGCCAGACTTACCTTTTGACTCACGAGATCTTCTTTCTACTTGTGAGCTTTTTGTATACATAGTTGTATATATTTCTTTTGGACTTGGTTATGATGTAATACACATGTAATGTGTAATACTTTATAGTATCCTGTGATAACTTTGTATGTGTACTTCTTGTGTTGGCATATGTATGAATACCACGTTTTGTCGGGTACTCTGATCCTTGTTGTACTTTAATGCTTAGCGTATATACGTGAGGGCATTTTCTGACCTACGTATATACGTCGCAGTGACGTCCCCGTATCCGTGGAATCGGGGCGTCACAGATTCCTTTGAAGAAAAGATGGATCATCACCATCGAGAGTTGATGGATTTGCTTGAGAGTTTGTGTCGTGGCAACCATACGTCGACGAGGAGTGAATGGACGATCGCTGATGAGGGTGCACCACCAAGCTCTCTGAGTCGCACACCAGCTGTTCCGCAGAACTTTCAAGTATCAATATCTAATCCAACACCAGCGAACTCAAGAATTTTAAGAAAGGGTGGAGGTAACAACATTGTCATAAGCACTGTTAGTGTTGGTAGCTATTCACCAAAGGAGGAGGAGAATCTGTTGGGAAATTATGATGATCTAAGTGATGACTATGAGTCTGATGAGGATGACTTCATGGAAGAATCTGACTTTGAGGAACTAGAAGAGACACTGGGTGGTGATACTGGTGTTGACAAGGGTGACGAAGTGGTGTTTGAAGGAGGTGTTCAACGAATTGCCAACGAAGAGAAGCAGCAGATTGAACTATCAGTCATATGGAATGATGATGAGGAAGAGTATGATTTTTGTAATGATGATGTTGAGGAAGTGAGAATTGAGAAAGATGTTCGACGAAAGGCCGAAGAGAAGAAAGACAAGCCAAAGTCTGTCGTTCTTGATGAGCCATGTGCAGTACTTGATGATGTTGATGATGAAGATGCTGTTGCAATTGCTCAATCACCACAGGGAGAACCTGCCTTGGGTGCTCTTGACTGCGTGTGGGGAAAGTCCAGGTGCTTCACTGAAACCCCAAACCTGAATCCAGTTCTGCAGCAGAAGAGCATTGTCTCGATTGCTATGGCCATCCCCAGACCAAAGAAGACTAGCAGAGCCCAACAACCAGCTGAATCCATTCTTCGGAGGCTAGTTTCTTCAACTAGCAAAACCAATCCAATTTTAAATCTTGGACAGGAAAGCAATGACAGTTTAAACCAAAGACCAATTGATTATGATATTGGGTGGAAATTGGATCCGGGAAGTGGTGCAGTGAAAGCTTTGCAGGTAACTCTTCTAGGAGAGGTCTTTGACCCTGGTGGAACAATTGACAATGCTGCTGCTGTGAAGTTTGAAACATCTGAGTCTGGAACACCTGAGAGCTTGGCAAGCGTTCTTGATTATAGGAGTGACTATGAAGCAAATGTGAGTAATCATAATTCTATAGATGAGGATAAGAAGTCAGTGAGCATCCAATTGTTTCAGTATATGAAGAAGAAGAAGGAGGAGGAGGAGGGACTGTTGTGGGTTGGGTCAGTGCCAGTTCTGATTGGAAAGATCAGGTGCAAGGGAAGTTTGGCTCTTTTCCCAACTATAGGCTGCAGATCAGCTGCGTGGATAATATCAGGAAGAAGTGGAATTGGTGCAAACATAAGAATGCAATGAGGAATGTGAAGCTTATTAGACAACAGAAGGAAGAAAAAAAGACCACATTTAACAACATCCTGAACTTTGGTAAGCAACTTGATGCAAAAACAAAGCTTGTTGAGGAGCAAACTGCACTCAACAACATCAAAGCTTGTTGAGGAGCAAACTGCACTCAACAACATCAAAACTTGTTGGGGGAGCACGCTACACTTGGTTCAGGATATGCTCAGGGGAATTAGTGAGCAGATCATTACCCTGTTGAAGAGAAGGCCCCCTCCAGAACCACCACCCCAATCCTTGCCCCTTCCCTACAGCAAATGTGTGGAACTCCATTCAATCCAATACCACTGCAGTATCACCTTGTGCAGAATGAAGAATTCTGTTTTTTTTTCCTCCTGATAAATGCGAAGTTGGCTCTCTGAGGTACATCGAAGATGATATGGTCTTAGTTGGGCAGAGACATGGAGAAGGAGGATCACATGGGAGCCAAGGAGGGAGATTGAATCTTCATACTGAGATCCCTAAGCTTGACCTTGAGGACAAGGTCGATTTTAAGGGGCGAGCTTTGATATAGTCTCACACTCCTCATCCGTTGCCGACGAGGTCCTCCGCCGTGAAGAATGGGATAAGGGGCTGCTCAGGCTCAACGCATGAGCTATAATCAGTTGAATGAAGAAGACAAGCATAGAGCGTTGGATCCAGCATACCGTTGGACGATGTTTAAATGACAGCTATTGGATGGCATTTCCCTCTCTCTTTCTGAGCCGTTAGATCAAGTTCAGTGAGGGTGTTTGAGTAAGCGGGTATTCGGGTCGGGTCATGGGTTCTTGAAACCACTCACTTGGTCTGAACCCGGTCCCAGCGAGAGGATAAAAGTGTAGATGCGTTCTCATTTGAGGGCAGCTTGGATATCGATAGGATTTAAGCCTAATCTGAGCTCTTCCCTTTTGTAAGAGCTAGGGCAGCTCATTTTTTAGCCCTAATCCCTTCAAACTTCCCCAATTTCCACGTGATTAGCTTCAAGTTCTCCCTGTACTCGTGTGTTTCAGGTCGAGATGGTTGCTGATCGGCGACTTGGGCGAATTCCGGCAACGCTTCTGGCGAGGTACGCATCAGATATCTACCGGCAGTGTGAGCCAGGTTAGGGTCTCCGCCGAATCAGTCTCAGAAATTCGAATTTTAGCTCGAATTTTGCTTGCTATTTGCTGGTTCTTAGGTTTAAGGCAAACTATTTGAATTTTGCTAGATTCAAATATTCTTTTATTTTTTACTCGATTTTATGTCTATATGACCGTTCACTAGTTGGGATTGAGTATTATTATAGCTTAATTTAGTGTTAGTCTGAGTTTCAGGCATTGAATGTGTTAGAACATGAGTTTGCTTCATTGAATTTTTTAGCTGATATATCTTAAACTATGAAATTTCATTTTCCTCTAATAATTATGTTCTGTTTTGTGCTTGGCTTGGGTGATAAGGCTGGAATTTTGTGGGGTTTTCATGTTATTATGCACTCAGAGCTTGGCAACTGCTGTAAATTTATAGATATTAATTGAAATTTGTCCTTTTGGCTCATGGGATTGATTATTTAGCTTAAATTTAGTTTAATTTTGATTATATGTTTAAATTACCTCTTTCATGATTATAGGTGTGTTTAAAATGCACAATTAAGTTAAAAGGTTATTATTTTGTGTATATATATTTTGAGTAAAAACTAAAAAGTGCCCAGTTCCATCACCGTCCACCTATTTCTAACTTGACAGTTTGGGTTTGTTTATCAACTCATGTAAGAAGCACATTTTAGCTTCCCATCACACTGAACTAACATAAACATGATTACTAAATGCTTTAAGAAGAAATTCACTGTACTTTCTAAAGCCTCGGTTTAACAAATATTCAGGAAAAGAGTTAAAAGCTAAATGTGCCCTTCCTGAGACATAAGCTATTTGATTATTGAGGAATATGCAATCGGTGGTAAATCAAACTAATGCAAGCTGCTAGAAGATACACACAAATATGTAGCTTTGAAATCTTCTTACATATTCGACGGTGCCATATCCAGTAAACATAAACATAAACATGATTACTAAATGCTAGAAGAACCACACTGAACTAACATAAACATGATTACTAAATTCTTTAAGGAGAAATTCACTGTAATTTCTAAAGACTTGGTTTAAGAAATATTCAGGAAAAGAATTAAAAGCTAAATGTACCCTTCCAGAGACACAGGCTATTTGAGTAATTGGGAATATGCAATCACTCTACTGCCAACTTATAATGTTTTGTGCTTGACTTGGGTGAAAAGGCTGGAATTTTGTGGGTTTAGTAATCAAAGATTTAATGTACCTGTTCAATACGCTCCTTAAATAATATGCATCCATATGTTCTACCATGCTAAACATTATGTTTGACTTCCAGCAGAAGTTCACTGCAATCGTAACTTCACCACTGTCCACTTGGTGAAACCTGTTGAGATTAATATTTTGAATAACCTATAATTCTATTCATTTTTCATGAAGAAAATCGAGGCACATGCCATGCCACACTGAAGTGTTGATAATTATTCGATGGAAATGGCAGACTAAATTAAAATAACAGTTAGTACAAAGTGTAATATACAGATAAATTATACACCAGACATGCATAAAAAGTTACTAATTACTTAAGGAGGAAAAAGAACCAATTTCTAATTAACTACAAATGGACTTTATCAGCATTTGAAAATAAAGAATGGATACACAAATAACTTTAGTCGCTGTTCTACCAGTCAAAGTTTAACGTGTTTACATGAACGAAAAATTCAGATTTGAACAATTTCTGCAGAAAATTCTTCAAGCTTGTTCCCTGCTAGTTGTTTTACTAGGTAGATTAGCAAAAACTAATCAAAACATACTGAACATGCATGCAAGTATCAGTTTGCTTGTAGTTTAATAACTTTCTCCCTGTGAGTAAAGCAAACAGCGACAACATCAGGATCAAACTAAAACAAATCTGCTTTCATTTCTTCCAATGGATCTCAGTATCAAATATCAACAGATCACCTGATCAATATGCAAATATAGTCCCTTTTCTCTTACAGTTTATCTCAACAGATTACCTGATCAATATGCAAATATAGTCCCTTTTTCCCTTACAGTCTAGAGTTTTTATCACAAGAAGGATAGACATGCTTATGCCAAAATCACTAAGCTGCTGTCCGATGTTGCTTTCCTTTTTCTTCCGCTTTGTTTTGTTTTACCCCTTTCCTCTTTCTTTCCATGATGCCATGGAATTATAGCTTTCATCATTTTCGCCTGCATTAGTTCACACATGGTGTTCTAAGAACTTAAATTTGTAGTGAACTGTCTCTAAACATGAATGTGGTTTGTTCAACGTAGAAAAGTATGCATAGCTTTATCATTAAGACTTCATGCGTCACTCTTCAGGTGACTTACCCCTTTCCTCTTTCTTTCCATGATGCCATGGAATTATAGCTTTCATCATTTTCGCCTGCATTAGTTCACACATGGTGTTCTAAGAACTTAAATTTGTAGTGAACTGTCTCTAAACATGAATGTGGTTTGTTCAACGTAGAAAAGTATGCATAGCTTTATCATTAAGACTTCATGCGTCACTCTTCAGGTGACTTGAAGACAATATGAAATTGATTGCTGATAGATATTTTGTCATATGAAAATGAAGATGTTTGTCATATGAAAATTAAGATATCTGTCATATTTGTCTTAAAGGTCGGTTGCAGGAGGAGGAACATCTAAATCTCATGCAATCGATGCTTTGTTGAGTTTGAAAAATCTTTATCATTTATTTTTGTATATATTTGTGAATAATGTACGTGGATATCCACCATTATAATTTTAGTCTATTATGTTTCATTTTAAATATTTTGTGTACTAATTATTAATATTTTTTTGAAGGGAGCTACCTGAAAAAATGAAATTTCAGTGCATTGAAAATTTTGATTCATTTACATTGTGAAGAACAAAAAAGGTAATGTTTTTTGGTACATGTTCAACATATTCATAGAACAACACATAAATCTAAGTAATTCATAATTGACGGTCTTGCATTTGGTTGTGTCACAGGTTTTGATATCGCGGTTGACTTTCTTTCGGTAACTGCTTTTTCGCTGTCGCCAATCTTAATCGGTCGGTTCCCACCGCTTTGTGGTATACTAGTTAGAAAGAGAATTTCATTTTATTCTGTCTTTTCCCCATCTTCCCCAAAATAGAATCAGCCTCCGCCAACCCCCTCTCCCAATCTCACAGGTATGAAAGGAAAACCCAAAATTTGTCTCCAAAGATTAAAAATTCCTCATCTCATTCCCCACAAAATTTCCCTCTCTTCAACTCCTAATTTCTCTCAATTTCCCTCTCCCCCTATCCCTCTCTGGATCTGGGCGGCAGCAGCCAGCCCAGTGCGTGAGCAGCGTGTGCAGGCGCCGCGCGTGCGCGGCCCGGGGGAAACGGTGGCATCCTGAGGGCGGCACACGGGCACCCACGAGTGGAGGATTCAACGACCAGCAGCCATCGAAGAGATGGGCTCGACATTGACAGGTGAGGGAGCCTCTTACCCATCTCTTCTATGAAAAACTTGTTAAAAATCTGATTCCTTTTTTTGTGATGATTATGAGATGAAAATCTCAAGGTATGTTGTAGATGATATGTAGGTAAAATTTATGTGAGGGAGTTTTTTGTGATCCTCTTATCTTCTACCTTTAAATTAGCTTTCTTGCCTTTGTATCATGGAAGGCAATCTCTTTTGTTGTCACATATATAATAGTATTATTATCTATCTGATGCCATGGATTGTTCAACCAAAAAGATTATCTATCTTGTGATTTGGACTGGCATTTGGCATGGTCTCTGGTACAATCTTAATTGGCACTCTTTTGTTATGGACATGAGGTAGTAGTGTTTTATGGCGTTTTGACTTTTTTGTAATTTGGAAGCAGTAATAGCTTTGGAGGTCTAGGTGAATTGTACTCTTCAATGGAAGCAAATGGTGAAGAAATTTCACCACTCTTGGGTTTAATTTTAACTTGCAAAAATGGATAAGCACAATATATATATATATATATATATATATATATATATATATATATATATATATATATATATATA
The DNA here is from genome assembly GCA_038442645.1 of Agave tequilana. Taxonomy (NCBI): domain Eukaryota; kingdom Viridiplantae; phylum Streptophyta; class Magnoliopsida; order Asparagales; family Asparagaceae; genus Agave; species Agave tequilana. The sequence goes on from JAVJIF010005122.1 coordinate 163,916, forward strand.
TATATATATATATATATATATATATATGTATGCCAGTGTTGCATACTTATTATTTGTTGAAATCTTGATGATATTAATGTGCACCTTGATACCTACATTCACTTTTGTTAATGTAATACTTGTGATAGTAGGTAAACTACATTTTCATTCAAGCTTTACTGAAGTTTATGTATCCAACGATTTTTCTTGTTTTTAGTAGCAATGCATCTTACTTAGTGGCACTATGTAATTCACTATGTAATTCTCCCATGGTTTATACTATTTTTTGTCCTTGCGGCTACTTTGTCGGATGATTGCTTCATTACAATGTTTATTTGTCCGAGCTAGCAATCATTTGATGAATGTAGAGTTTTGTTCTAGTAAATTATCTTGCATTCTGCTTAACATAGTTGCAACTTTTATCTTGTTCCAGGACAATATTGGGTCCTACAGTGTTTATGTTGTTCTTATACATGTCATAATCACATCCTATTTCTTTCAATTTAGTGTGAATAGAGAGGACCCTATGCTTTCCCTCTCGTTTTAACCACCTCTTCGAGCATTTCCTTTGAAACCCGAAAAGCACATCATTGTGAAAATTTTCTCGAGTATAGTGATGCCATCAGTGTAAATAAAGGTTTAATTCCATTCCTTGCACGGTAGTTGTGTCAATCCTCAAGTCTTTATCATCGGTGGTCCTGCAAACCAGAGCTACATTACGCTTTTTTTCCCCAAGCAATAGAAACTGTATTATTTCTTCCTTGAGGGCTATTTATAGTTTTGGTGACAGACTGTCTAGGTCACATACAACTATAGTAGAAGCTCAAGCTTGTTAGTACAGTCCTCGCTAAATATTAGCTCTCCCCCTCCTGTTGATAATCAAACCTCTATGCAGCTGAAGAGAAGTGAACATGATGTTTAATGTTGGGAGGGACTTCTTGGTAGCTCTGCGGAAGACTAACATATCATGTGCAAAAAGCGGATGGGAGACTTGATATTTATCTCCTCTTTTGATAGTCTGAACTCTATTAGATGCCATTGCTAAATCCATGCTGATAGGCCAAAATTCCATCACAAGAACAAAGAGAAAAGGGGAGAGAGGTTCTCCTTGCCTTGTACTCCTGTTAGTACTAAAGAAACCTGATGCATAGCCATTGATCATGATGGAGAATGTAGGGGAGGAGATACATTGTTTGATCTGATGGAGCCATCTGTAGGGAAACCCCATGCAGTGCATGATATAGTAGATAAATTCTCTATTAACCATATCAAATGCCTTCTGAAGATCAACTTTAAGACAAACTCTCTTTCCCATTGGCTTGTTGAAATCCCTGACTAGCTCATGTGCAAGCAGTAAACAGCCTCCAGTTAGCCTTCCCTTCAAAAATGCACTTTGCTTATCTTGAAATCAGGCCTCCAATGACTTGTTGCAATCTATTAGTAAGATTTTTTGAAATAAACTTATGCAAGATATTACAACAAGATACAGGCCTAAAATCAGCCACAGAAGAAGCATTTGCAGTTTTGGTACAAGGGTAAGGAATGTCTGATTAAACTCTCTAAATAATAAGCCAGAGTTTTAGAAGGATTTAATGGCAGATATTACCTCATCACCAACAGTAGACCAGTTTTTTTTTTGAGAGAAAGCAGCATTGTATCCATCTGGACGTGGTACCTATGTTGTGTGAAGTTGAAAACATGGTTCACAGTCGCGGTCTCGGCTGCCGACTCGGCGGGCACTGAGACGTATCGGTCTCGGCGACTCGAATCGGTATCGGGCGATACGCGCAAAACGCTATAAAGAAAGCTCAAAAAATTCTGAAAAAATCACGATAAATCTTAAAAAAATGTAGACATTTACATTCATGTATCACATGTCCAAAATATATCACCTAGCATACTAAATATAAAGCGAAAGAATAAATACACGCGTCGTCGGTATAAGCATATCAAAATACATACACAACATAGTAAATTGTACAAACTACATTCATAAATACATGCTAATGTAGTTATTTCCACATTGAATTGCGATGATGCACAAAATCAGCATCATAATGCCGAGTCAACCGAGTCAACTCCGATTCTCGGCCGAGTCAGTCTCTTCTGAGTTGAGTCGACCGACTCGTGACTTGGACTCGTCTCGGAGCGGGCCGAGACGGATACGACTCGGCCAACTCGTCTCCGACTCGGCCGAGTCTTTGAACCGTACTTGAAAAACAACCCTCTTGATTTCAGAATCAGTAACATTCCTTGCTAGCCACTGAGATGCTTCGTTTGTCAGCTTTCTCTTAACCACAAGTTATGGAAATATGCTCCATTGATCAGTTCAATTGAAGAGATTTTTTTATAGAAGTTAGGTGTCTTGTCATCTCCCTGATTTGTGCATAATCTTTGTCCTGAATACCGGTGTCAGATACAAGATGATGTATTTGATTCCTTGCTTTCTTAATTTTGGCCATGGAATAGAAAAATTGTGTTTCTATCACCCAGTTGCAGCCAATTTCCAGACCTTTTTTTTTTGCACCTTTGCTCTTCTTCAAGGCCCCGCCAGTGCTCAAGTTGCTCAATAAGCTCAATTTCAGCAGTAATAACGTCCTGATTTAAAGGGGAAGTATCGAGATCACTTTGTAAAAGCGCTAATTTGGCTCGACTCTTTCACTTTGCTGTGAGGTGAATCACAGTTGCTTTTTGACCAGACTTTAGTTGCTGTTGTAACCTGAGTTTGCTCACTATTCTGTACAGAGGGTATCCTTGAACTGGTATGCTCCAAGCATTGTTAATTTGATCATGGAAACCAGTGCAATGCATCCAATGAGTATAAAATCTGAAGGGTTCTGCCCACTTGGTGAGTTGGTGAGAGTTGCTGGAGATGACGAAGCAGACGGGTATGGTCACCGGTAGAAGAATTCAAATGTTCATAATGAGTTAAGGAGAGCATTGATCCAGAAATCATTACATAAAACCCTGTCAAGCCTGCCCGTAATTCTTCTGCCATTAATCAGAGTTTTATTACTCCAGCTCCAAGAATTTCCCACACTTATATCAGACAGAGAGGAAGAGTCAATACAATCATTAACAGTCTGTTTTGTTGGTGGCTAGTGGCCCGTCATAAGTGACAAACCCTTTTGCAGTTACAAGTGGGTTTTGCGCAAGTAAGTTTTTACGGTGTTTGGTTGATAATTTGAAAGTGTAAGTGAGAAAGTATATTGTGTCTTACGGTGTTTGGTTTTTAATGTGAAAGCGTAAGTGAGAAATTGAACCACAAAATTAACAGTTTGGTGATTTAAAAATATTTAATATTAGGGGCATTTCGCTACACCCCCTATGTCAAACCGTAATTAGAAAAAACACTGCTTCATAATTTTATTCGTTTCAGTCACCTTTTTTGAACCAATCACGTGCGCCCACGTGTCAAGCACAGAAGCGCTCCTCGTTGGCGAAAGATGAAAATGCCCTGCCGTCGCTTCGAAAAAAGTGGACCGCTTCGAAGATACGGACTGCTAATATACAGAGGAATGCGATCATCATGATCGCATTCCTCACAAAAAAATCTATTTCTGAGGACTGCGATCATGATCACAGTCCTCATAAAAATGCCCTATTTTCTGAGGACTGCGACTATTATCACAGTCTTCATAAAAATGCTCTATTTTTGAGGATTGTGATTATGTTCACAGTCCTAAAAAAGTGCCTTATTTTTGAGAACTGTGACCATGATCGCAGTCCTCTTTATTAGTACATGTTTTTGAGTCTTGACATGATCGCAGTCCTCCTTATTAGGATTGCGACCATGATCACAATCTCACAAAAAGATATGTTTCTGAGTTTTTATTAGGACCGCGATCATAATCGCAGTTCTCACAAAAATGCCTTGTTTTTCAGTCTTTATTAGGACTAGATTATGATCGCAATCCTCTTTATTAGGACATGTTTTAAAGTCTTTATAGAACTGCCATCATGATCACAGTCCTCTTTATAAGAACTGTGATCATGATCATAGTCCTCTTTCTCAGGACATGTTTTTGAGTTTTTATAAGATTGCGATCATGATCACAGTTCTCACAAAAATTTAATTTCCCATCCTATATTGGGACTATGACAATGATCATAGTCCTCACAAATTGTCCTAATTTTCAATGAATAAAAAGATTGCGATCATAGTCACAGTCGTCTAATAAAGGATTGTAACCATAGTCGCAGTCCTCACATAGGACTTCGATCATGAGTTGCAGTCCTCAGATTAGCATCACCATCATCAGCAGACTCCCGTTCACCGGTATCGAATGACCCCTAATACTTTTCAGATCTAAATACCATATCGATCACAACACAAACAAAACTCATCGCGAGCATGAGCAAACGAGATATGCAAAAGGTCGATCCCAAAAAAAATTGGTCTGAGGGTTCCGTCCCCCTGAGACCCCCTGGAGGGGGCTCTTCGTCCCCTTCCAACCCCCCACGGCGACCTGACCGCGCAGGTCGACCTGCGAGTTACTCGGCGTCGGCTCAGGGTTAAGGGCAGAGCAACACCGGGGGCAATGGGGAAGGGTAAAAAAGGGAAAATATATAAAAGTGGTAATTGCGAGGAATCAGTTTATGCTGACGTGGATGATGCTGTAGTGAATAAAATTATGAAGCTGAATTTTTCTCTAATTATGAGGTAAAGTAGGCGGTTGCCGGGAAAATTTTCTCAATATTATTAAATTTTATAATAATAAAATATTAATAAAATAGTAAAAATTATTAAGTCTATTAAATATGTTAATCTAATATTAGTTAAGTATATATTTCAAGTAATTAAGTTTAATAAAAAATTATTCTAATAAAAAAATCTAATCTAATATCTTAAAAATAATAATATTTGATCTAATATTAATTAAAAATAAATTAATTAATCTAATATTAAATATCAAAAAAGATTAATATAATAATAATTTTTTATCTAATATTAATTTTTTAATCTAATAATAAAAACTTTTTCTAGTAATTAAAAAAGATTAATCTAGTAATAAAAAAATTAATTTAATAATTAAAAGTTTTATCTAATAATTAAAAATAATTTACGCAGCCACAAAATTAACTGTTGGGGTTGCAAGTGGGATTTGCATGACCACAAAATTAACTGTTGGGGTTGCAAGTGAGATTTGCATGACTACAAAATTAACCGGTTGGGTTGTAAGTGCGTTTTACACTTGCAGCCCCAAACAAACACCATAAGTGGATTTTGCTGCAAGTGCTTACGGTGAAACAAACAACCCCTAAAGTACTCAATTGTTGCAGGGAGAGAGATTTCCCCCCAACCTTTTCAGGATAATATCTTATAACATTAAAATTCCCCAATACGCAAGGCAGATTGGAGATGGAATTTGCAATTTGTTTCAAGTCTAACCACAGAGAGAGGTTCTTAAACGCTGTGTAATTTCGCCATAAACTACTGTAACAATGCATTTGAAGCCAGCAAGATTAGTGGCCAAAAGAGTAATCTGCTGACTGGAAGAAAATAATGTAGTACACTGCCAGATACCAAGGTTCCAGAGAACCCAAATTCTCCCTTTAACTGGGTGATCATAATTGTTGCAAGATTGCCAATTAATAGGGATACATCTTCTAGTTCTGAAAGGTTTTCATTGCTTGATTTTAGTTTCTACCAGACCTATCAAGCTTGGGGAGTGTTCAATAATAGTGGCTTTAATATCCCTCATTCTTATTAATGCCTAACATTCGACACCAATATAGACATTTAAAAAGAACAACACCCTAATTAAATCTGTTACTTCTTCTAGGGGCAGTAAAGTAAAAGGGAAAAAGATAATAACTTCATGCTTGAAATAAATTGCAAATTCCAGATTGTAGTAGTTATAACACAAGAAGTTACTATCTTTTTCCCTTTTGCTTTGCTGGTATATTTAGCTTTCTCAATTGCAACCTGTCAGTCTGGATTTTCCTGTGTTAGTACTGCTGGCAACACATCACTATTAGGTTGATTGGCTACTGATGCTACCTCTGCAGTGTGCATTGCTGAAGCATCAAGTGAGCTTTGATCAGGCTCAGAAGTGTAGCTGGGGGCCGATGATACTGCTGGAACATGAACAGTATCAGAGTGAATCCTGTGCTCGTTAACGCATGGCCTTCTCTTCTGCAGCTGATGTTGCCAAGTTCTTCACGGGCTCAAGTTCCTCCTCAAATACAGTCTTCTCATCAGAATCAGTCAATGTCTTCAATCTGCACTTGATCATCCACACTGGCTACAACAGTTTCTACTGCTGCAATAGAAGAACCTAGTTTTAAGTTTGTAGCTTCAGATTCAGAAACATTACCAATACCTCCCCTGGTAGCATTGGAAGCATTCAGGATAGTTTCAGAGATAGTATCATGATTCTGAGTTTTCTCAGTTTCGAAAGGAGCAGCTGCTGTGGGTAGCCAAGCTTCTTTTGTAGGGAACTGAGATTGGACATATCCAAAGCTATGACACTTGTGACATAGTGGTGGAACCCATTCATATTCCACATCCACTTGTAGAGAACCTACCTCCTCAAGATGCAACTCAACAAACTTAACTAAAGGTTTGTTAGCACTAATCTCAACAACACTTGTGCATATTCAAGTCTTTCACAATTTGCTAAATTCTTTTATGTGATGGGTAGAAACATTAAAATACAGGTGTATTAGAAAAATATGCTGAATACACCATGAAAAAGGCTTTAGCAATGATTACATTTGATCAAAAAACTGCTCGCTTCTATATTTGTGCTTTTACTCATGCTACATAGAAAAGGTCCCCACTACGCTACATAGCATAGCTTGGGTTTCTTTGAGTCTATATCGGTTTGAGGGAGAACGGATCTGTACAAGTGGAAGTGAGAGATTCAAGATGAAATGCTGAGAGTTTGGACTGCGCGACACAGGAAATGGTGTTTGCTGTCAGCTAGACAACACGGGAGCGCTTGGAGGGTAATCTTTTGCCAAGAATGTTGGTAGAGAGGGACATTTGCATGGTTAAATTCATTGCAGGAAGGTAGGTGTTGGCTTTTTAAAATAGAGAAATGATTTTTATTGGTGTATTGTTTGACTTATAGGAGACGGTTTGTTTGTTGAAGACGAAAATGCTACAGTTGAGAGAAATTAGTTATTGGAGGGATACATAAATTTGATAAGATAGTGACATGTTGGGAGGTTATGTGAATCGTTTTACAATTAAGTAGGCAGAGAGTCCAAGTCATGACTGTCAGATTATCTAGCGTGACCTTTGATTTGTACCCATTTTTCACAAGTGTTATTGTGGCATTTAGTATAGTTTTTCCATTGGTTCAAATTTACGAGTACTTCTTAGGTTGAATTTATTTCATTTTAACCATGAAGATAGTGGCTTAATGTGTTCATTGGTTGTCCACTGACATTGAATTTTGGGAAGCCCATTTTTGTGCAATCAAGTCCTGCCACTCTCTCTAACTTATGATTTGCTTAGGTACCCCTGGGTCCATCATACCATACTATTTGCTCCTTTCGGATTTGAAGCATGGGTTGGTCCAACCTGAAATTTATTTAACTTGTAATTTTATGATTAGCTATATGGACTAGTCTGCTCAAATCACCAAAGAAATAAGTTATTTCTTTCTTCTTATGTTTTTATTTTTAGTAGAATATCAATGACCAACATCTAGCAAGACGTTAATGACAGTCGTAAACCATAGGTATCGGTCTAGACTTAACCCAAACAAGAGAAGCACATCTGCATCATGGACTAACGTAATTTCCAAGCTTTCCAAGGTCTGAATCATGTATTTTTCGAACTATAGGGATAGAAGAGAGGTTAAATATGACAACCTATGAACCTAGTGCACATGATATTAGATGTTGGCTCCAAACTATCATGTTTCTTTTTGCCCCAATTTTTACTCAGAAAGCTAGGGCAAGATTGACAAATCAGATGGATGAAGTTCTAACTTATAAACCATCATAATCATTTTGGATCATATCATACTAACTTCAATTAAATTTCACCCCTTTATTTTGATTTGGCTGAACAAGTTGGATTTTTGGAGAGTTAACAAAATAATGCTTGTGTACCCAGCTTAATGAAAGGGATATCTTTTTTTTCACCTTGTCGATTTACATCCTGAGGAGTCAGTCAAGGCACGTATTGCGTCTTCTTGTTGACATGGTACTGGAAACTTCTATGGTTCCTTTAGTGTGATGAGGACGGGGATGGGTACGATACTTTTTACTGGAATGGGGTACAAAGGATATAGGCTTAGTCAGGTCGGTATTGGGGCTTGGTACACTGTGGAGCACTTGGGCAATTTTATAATTGTGCATGTATTTTATGTTTGTTTGTACATACATGGATATATACATGTGCATTTAAAAACATTTAAAGTTAATAATCATGATAGTGCTCTATGAAGTACAAACACTTCAAAGTGAGTGCCGTGTCTTGGTGAACACTGATACTTGCACGACACTTGCCCTACACGTATCGAATACTTCGAAGCTGAGTCATATTATAAAAATTATAAATTCGTATGTCCGCAATGTGTCCAACACCGTGTCCAATTTAAATAAAAATTTAAAGATCATGCCTTGGATACTTAAAAGTCACATACAACTTAAATAAACATGAAAAGAAAATGTCTCTTTAACGTAAGCAAATATGTTAGTAGAATCTAAACGCATCATGAACTAGGTGAGGTATTAAGTAGGTTTATTTTAGATTTTCTTTTTTTCGGTTTACTTGGTACTTTATTAGAAGTTATCGATGTAATATCATTTACATTTATTTTGTTTTCAATTTTATTTTTAATAGAACACATTATAATTACTGTGGGTTTTGATAAGTATATAGATTACACATACACATAGTTATATTGCCGTGTCCCCGTATCCTACATTTTAAGAATTTGCCGTGTCACCTTGTCCGTGTCCATGTCCTGTCCATGTCTCGTGTGTGTGTCCATGCTTCGTAGATAGTGCTAGTATCTTGGATCTTTTAATATCTATAAATCCTAAGTCTAGTACTTAAAAATAGAATGCAACTACTTTAATAGAAACATACATTAGAGCAAGTCTGATTGAAGAAAACATAAAGCCCAAAGTAAGTAGCAAATTGCAAGTAATTCCAATAAAAAAGCTTAAGTTTCAAGCAAAATGGCTTGAAATTGATAATTAATTAATTTGTTAATTAGGTGTTGTTCTCAAGTGTTGCATGTCTGCTAATAATGCTCTCAAGTGTCTTTTCTACTTCTGTTCATGCATACAAGTATTATTCTGGTAAGGCACTATTTTCTGGCACAGTGGTACTTATTGGTTTTGATTTTTTTTTCCAATTTGGAGGAGGTTTGGGTTATATTATGCTCAGAAATGAGTCAATCCTGTATATCAAGTTTCATTGTGTTTTCTTGTCCTCTTGTTTTTCGTAAACTTGTCTTCTAGTTTCTATGTCAAGCCCTTCACATTCCCGCAATTTTCTTTTATAGGAATTTGGCATGAGATGAGTTGTAAGTGGCCATAAAATTTGTTTTATTTCTATTGAAGCCTTCTCAACTTATAGTTTTTCCCTAGTTATTTCCCCCTTTTGATTTGGACAGGATTAGATGTCTATATTTCCAGATGGAACATCAGGGCATGTGCCCTGTGTACTATTTACAATATTTCTTCTATCATTGAATATTATTTTTTTATTATCTCTTATGATTTAGAAAATATCACATCAAAATTCTGGAACAATAGTTCTGAATACACATCAATGATGGGATGGTAAGCTTTTTATTAGATGTAGGACTTTTTCTAGGCATTTTCTTCTGAAAGGAAGAAGTTCCAACTCTTTCTGTGAAATTGATTTCCCATGCACTGCACCCATTTAGTTGTTCATTCTCTCACACCCAGTATTATCATATGCAGAATGGAAGGAGAAAAAGTTCTGGAAGAGCTGTGTAAGCAGTGTGCCACTTGCAAAGATGCTGAAGTGGAATTGAATCGCCAGATAAATTCCAAAGTTAGTTTCCATTTAGTTCTACATTCTTGTATAACTAGAATGCTGGTGTACCACTGAATGTTCCTGTAATTAACTGTTATTTTGGGATGTGTTATCATGATCAAGATGTGCTTTTGCTTGTAGCATTTCTATACAATTAGAAGGGACTATTTGGTTAAACTTTCACATTGTTAACATTAAGAGCCTGTTTTGGAGTCACAGGTGGCACAACTTGAGCAACTTAAGTCACATGAGCAAGAGGTATTGGAAAAGTGTGAACTAGAGCAAATAAAGCTCCCAAGAACCAATGACTGATGGAAGATTGCCAGCAATGGAAGATAATTTGATCAGAGAACTTCGGCAAAGTTCTATCTTTGAAAGCATTAAATCAAATTGAAGCTTTGCAAATAAAAAAGATGGAGAGTTATGAGAAAGAGAATGCAGCCAGGAATGAAAAGAAAGAAATATCTGATGAGGACAATGCTGTTAGACAAAAGAGGTATTACTTCTTGCAATATATTACTTCTATAACAATATTAAATATTTAATGCTTTACAGTTTCCTAGGCATTTCTGTTTTCACTCAGTTTTACTGTTAATAAGTTCTCAATAAGCAGCATACCCTTACTTTTCATTTCTGGCAATCAAAATGTTGAACCTAAAGTGTCATTTAGTTTTTCTTGCATGCATCAAGCTACTTGTATGGCAATGACTATAGAATTTATCACTGGAGAGGTTCATGTAAGCCAGTAATGCATATATTATATAATCTTTACATGAATACTGGAGTGATGCATAAAGATCTAAAAAGGGGCCTGGTCAGCTACTTAGGTGAAGTGACCTCCATGGCTCTTCACCCAAGGCTAAAGACAGGCCCCAAATTCAGAAGGAAGAAGAGAGATGACAGTGAAACTAGAGAAAATGTAAAAATGTGTTGCTTATGTGTTGATTATCATCGTTTGACTGCTAGTCAGCCATACACTGCCATCGCTGCTTTTTCCTGCAGCTGCTTCTATATTGTAAAGCATGAACTCTTTAGATAGTAGAAAGGGAAGGGCTCAACCCATTCTCTCTTTCAGTTGCTGAGGCAAACATAACAGTCAAGACTAATGGTGAGAGGCTTCATCTCTTATTTCTTGGCTGCTGAGGGCCTGAGGCAGTGGCCACAGCAAACATTGCGCTCAAGAATGATGGTGAGAGGTTTACATAGAGAATTGAAGCCTCTTCCTTTTCTTTCTATTCTCTTCTTCATCCTTTTTATTCTTTTCACTGAATCAAAATCCATACACCGCTTAAGTGGGGAGCTTAGATTGTAGGCACCGAGCCGTTCATTTTATAACATTGGTGATGCGGCATCTTATGTGACGAGATTTGAAATATCAGCTGATAAAGAGAAAGCGAAGGTTTTAAATATTAGCAAATAATGATTCATCTATTTGAAGCATACTGATGTCTTCAATCCAGAATCAGCTGATATCACCAATATTGTTTGACAATGACTGATAGAGGTGGATAGATCCAGGGTTTGAAGTGTCAGAGTTGATCTGATGGTGTTACATTGGTGGAAAAAATATCAATTAGTAGAAAGTTTGTGTGATCAAACTCTCACTTATTCAGAATTATCATGTAATTTTCAAAATTTTCAAGGCGGACAACCCAGCTGTCAGAAGCTTAAAGTCATTTTTTTAAAATCACAACAAAAATCTAGTCAGTTAAGAAGGAAATAAATAATAGAAATGATTGGTTGGTTGACTGGTTGGTGGACTAATATAATATCAACCATATTATACTAGGTTATTGACACAGTTCTAAACTATAGAATTTAGGATGCTTTGCAATGAACAAACAAACAGGATGAGATGCATGACATGCAATTAGGATTTCTAATCCTAATGGACAACATATAACCTAATCTAAGTCTACTGTAAAATGCAATCAAATTGCAAGCTGAAGGCTCCTTGGTAGTAAGATATGCAAATAATGAATAAAGAATCTGACCTACACACGAGGGATTGAGATTCAGGCAAAAGATATCAACAACCAAGAACTTGACTTAAAGGGAGATGTCTCAGAGTACCTTAGAATCCTCTGAAATCGATAAGATATTGATTAGGGTTTGCTCTGAGGATGTCAAAGAAACTGGTTACTAGTTCCTATTTGAATACAAGACTGAGAACAAATTTGTACTAAATTGAATATTCACTGGATGCTTTCGGTTTCAGATCTGGTCAACATAGGTTCTATCATAGGTACAAAGCCTGTGTCTGGAATTTTCTATGATTTTAGGGCTGTGGCCTGAGAAGCTAAGGCTGTCTGGGTGCAGCAGGGTTGAATATGGTTCAACAAGAGACTGGTAGTAGCAAAACAGAAATGGCAGAACCAAAACAAAGTAAGTGGCAGTAGGAATGTAACGCCCCGATCCTAAAGATACGGAGACGTTATGGCGACGCATATACGCGAGGAAAAATACCCCTCGTATACGCGCTAAGCCTAAATTGTAACCTGAACAAGTTATAAATCGGAAGCATAAAGATCAATGAACACTGCAATAATACATATAGTGATAATTCTAAGGATAGCAGATAAATGATGGCAAGAACATGGCAGCTGAAAGCAATCAATGCAAAATCAGGAAATGACAGAATATAAAGAGGTGAAATACCAGAAATAGAAGAAAGAGCGTCCAGTCCCTCGCAAGATGAACAGTCTCGACGAACACCTGCACATTAGAACATTCGTCCAATATCTGGACGTGCAAATCCAGGGTCGTCAGAACACGACCATGGTGAGTGTGTGTAAAAGGGGAAAGAGCTCGTGCAGAAGAAACAATGTGCATAAATAATAATAAGGACAACTGCAGATATAAGATAATCAAATAACATGTTACATAAGCAACTGAATAACAATGCAATAATATACATGATAGCAACACGAATAAAGATAGCAAGAATAATAGTACAGGTACGAGACAAGTAAAGCAACTGTAGCAAACAACGGATGTCTAGTTGTATATCCTAGCAATATCACTAATCTAGTATATAATCTGGTCCTGGTTATAATCAAGTGTCTATCATAGATATATATATAAATATACAACCAGGTGATTACAGTCAGTCACAACACATCAACAGTTTATTATTAATTATGTCAGCGAACACCAATTATCACATATAATAGACGCATCCCATACTACGCCTACCACACATGCCAATCGATGCCCTTAAGTTATTGAAACTGATCGATTGGAGACATTGTCCATGCTTTAGGTGGGTCCCGTGCATACCCGGAACCACGGCCCAGTCTCCTGGCGCTGAACCAGGACCTACCGCAAGGTAGTCAGGAACATGTAATAGGAACAGGTACATGTATAACATGTATAACAGGAAACATGACGGGGTGCCAGTCACCCCACGGGAACCCTGCAGTGGAACCCTCTTTCGGCTGCGCAACCTAAATCCTAGGTCCACCCAAAATACGGACGCTGTCTCCTCCATCAATCTCCCCAATCCCAGTGCAACTTGTTTGTTATCATGTTTTAGTTTATCAAGATTATTTAGTATACATGTTACTTAAATCTCTGGGATGACTCAGTGGTGGTCACGGTAACAATATCAACATGTGTAAGTCAGGGTACCGGTATAACAGGAGTATATAATATCAAGGAACATGATACCGGCATAACAGGAATATATATAACAAGTGAACATGCGGGTGTTGTTACCGTGTAATAATATTTTCCCAGCAAATTTCAGTAACATGAACATGATAGTTGTCAGGTATATATATATAAAGAATAACCAGTCAGGTTTCACAGGTAAGACAAGATATCCAGGCTGAATAATGACCTACTGTCAAGAATAGAACAATCCAGTCAAAGTATACTATAACTCAGATTCTCAAGACCATCCATACATCACTCTTAAAGTCACCAATAATTAAAGTCGATCAATAGCTATCATGAAACTCTGAACATATATTATAATCACCAATATCAATGAGATCACTCTCATAACAACTCTATCTCCCTAACTAAATTGATCAGTCACTATACATGAAGCACACGGTATGTCCTCAATATCAACAAGTCAACATACTCCATAATCATAACTACAGATGAAATATCCTCCAACAACATGTGGTCTAGAATATCTATTCTTGGTACTCAACATCAACAACATATCATCTAAACAAATCCCAATTGGTCACAATAATAAACTGACTACGTCAATCTCATCTCAATACAAGTCAGACTCCAACATAAAGAATATAGATTCTGGATAACTACTAATTCAAGATCAATTATCAAGTTTAGTTCTCTCACTCTAACAATCTAATCGGATTACCAAGTTCTCAAGGGTTCACATTTCTATTAAGGTCAACATCAGATCCCAACACTTGACAACATATCCAATCCATGCATATAAGATCTATCATGATAAGTCAAGTCATTCCATCTAATATCTATCCCTCGATATCATATACATCTATCAATAACCAATACATAATCCATGGGTGAAGTCCATAATCCCTCAAGGAACCATGCACAGCTGACAGACAGGTATTAGTCGACCAGGGCTATATACAAGTCGACTAGAAGACGGTATAGTCGACTAATCAAGTGGGCCAAGTCGACTACACCTAGGCCAAGTCGACTGACAGGTAAGACTAGTCGACTAACCGAGATACAGAGAGCTATACAACTTCCAGGTCAGCCTACTAGTCGACTAGGGATCTGGGGTTAGTCGACTAACAGAGGTGTTAGTCGACTATCCTACCCTGCAACCCGATACTGAATAAAACCTGCACAATATACTCAATCTCCCCATCCTCTCAATTACTCTCATGCTACATCCTGATATGTCTACAATAATCATCTAGATATTCATAGGACAAACATGGGGGTTCTAACATGTATCAAGAATCATGCATATCATATTCCTATGCATCCAACATGTAAAATAAACGGAAGATGATCGTCCCTCTTCATGCTCGGTGATCTCCACACATAAACATGTAACACATCAAATCATATCACAAGCACAACATATCTATAATCACTTAATGAATAAAGAGAGGAGAGAGAAACACTCACAATATAGAATTATAGAAGGAAGAGGAAACACTCACCTGAGATCCATCCAAGTCCTGAGCACTGAAATTACAAGGCCTTGATAAATCTACATGAATTATTCAATAGAAATTGTTAGATTTTTACAAGAATATTTTAAGGAGTTTAAATCTTGGTTAAGTAGTTTGGGAGTTGGAGATATGATGCTTTAGGTTTAATGAATTTAGTAGATTTAATTTAAATCAATTCTAATTTTTGTTGGATTTTTAATAGGCTTTAAATTATTAAAGTACTTAACGGTTCTAGATTTATCATTAAGGAGAAATGATTTTAAAGTGGGGGATTTGAATTTAATTTCATGTTGCTATGTGTCTAAAACTTTATCATAGAAAGTAAAAGTGTTGTAAAATATTATTTATATTTTTCTCTATTTTATTTTGATATTTTTAATCAATTAATTAAATATATAAATTCTTTCTCTTTCTTTCTTCTTTTCTTTTCTTTTTATTTTGCCCTCAGGCCAGGCCCTCAGGCCCAGGCCCAGTTCAGATTTTCTTTTTCTTTTTCTTTTTTTATATATATATATATCCAGCCCAGCCTGGACCAGGCCAGGCCCAGGCCTGGTCCAGATTTTCCCCCTTTTTCCTTTTTTTTCTTCTCTGGGCTCTCTGGTGCAGCCCGGCCCGGCCAGACCTAGGCCAGGCCGGGTCCGGGCCAGCCTGTAAAAAAAACTTTTTTTTTTTTTTTTTAAGGATCTGCTGCACAGGGCTGGTCCCCTGTGCAGCCCAGCCCGAGCCAACCAGGCCCGGGCTAGCCAGGGCCAGGCCAGGCCGGGGCGGCCTTGCCAGACTGCACAAGCTGCTCTCGGCCGAGAGCAGCGGCAATGTTTTTTTTTTTTGTTTTGTTTTTTTTCTCTTCTTTTTTTTCTCAAAAAATTATTAAAATTAAATTATGGGTTGATATATCTACATGTTATTTTAGTTGGATTATAGATTAGGTTTTGATATTAAAAATATTCATGGGGATTATAATAGGACATGATTTTAATAAACAATTTATATCAAATAAATTTTGATAAAATAAATTACTTGATCTTTAATCCCTTAGCATGCTCCTCAATTTGCACTTAAAGATCTTTTGTTCATGAGGAGAAAAGAAAGACGAAAGTGGAAAGAGTTGGATTAGGGTTTCTATTGAGGTAGAAGAGAAAGAAAGGGATGGAGAGAATTAGGTCATGATTCTTTTGAAGATAGAAAAAGAGAAGAAGTTTAGGGTCTTTATATAGATTATTAGGAATTTTAGAAACTAGAATTCTAATTAGGTTTAGATTGCTTAATTTAGTAAGATAGGATTAGGATTGGGTTTTGGGTTAATGGGTAAGAATCTTAATGGTAATGGGTTATAGATTATTGGGCTTTAGTTAAGAGAAATAAATAATATGAAGGATAAGAAAAATAGGTAGTGGGCTTATGGGCTTAGACAAAAATAGAGAAAGGAGAAGAAAAGAATGAAAATAAGAAGTGGGCTTGGCTCATGTGGGCTTAGCATAAAAAGAAAATAAAATGAAATGAAAAGGATAATGGGCTTGAGCTTATTGGGCTTGGAATGAAAATAATAATACTACCCATTAATAATAATTTAAAATAATTAAATATAAGCAATAAGAGTCTACAAGTCATACATATTACTAATACTAATACTGATAATAAATCAAGTTAGCAAATAATACTAAAATAACTAGTAAAATAAAATAAATACTTGTAGAAAAATAAAAATACAGTATTATTATATTAGGGATATTACAAGGAACCAATCCAAAAGTTTATTATTTGAACTTATAAAAACTACCTAAAACAAATAAAAGTAAAACAAAATAGAACACAAATAAAATTTTAAGACCCTAAGGCACTAAAGTCCATCGCTGGAGCTCCTTTCTTGCGTAAACTCTAAAAGCTTCATGATCCCCATCAATTAAACCTCGTTATCTCAATAAACACTTTTTATTTTATGGTTTAAAGCCTAACTTGGACACTTTTTATCATGAATCTATATGTGTATTGACATGCCAACACGTGTCAGGCACCGGCACTTCTTAGACACCATGGCTAAGTGTTGGACACTTCTCAAGCATGTCATCTAGTGTTCTATATATCCCCGATATAACCCCGATATTGCGCCGATATTGCGTTTACGGCACCTAGCCGCAATGATTTGGCACATCCAAACCGATATAACGTTTTTCATTCAAAATCGCCGATAAATAGGCATGGACCCGATATATCGGCCGCAATTTCGGCGATTTTGGACCCGATATAGCGTTTTATACCCAATTTCTAGGTTAGGTATTTGGGTAATTCGAGCGATGTGGCAATGTGGCATTTTTGAATATTCTACACTTGGATAGTGATTATGGATTCATAGACATAATGCAAGTTATCGAGTTAAGTATATCTTAAACATATAAGTATGATGTTTTATGTAGATTTATATAATTTATGCATATATTGTCTTATTGAGATGTGATTTAAGACAAGAAGATATGTATATTTATAGTCCGATTTTGACATCCGATTTTTGAAAATATCTCCGATATATCTCCATCTCCGATAAATTTTCCCGGCCGATGTAGCCGCTGTGGCCGCCATTTAGAACACTGATGTCATCAATTGAATACTATACTTTTGATTTGAGATACTTGTTAGACATTACCTGAACATACTTCTTGGACATGTCTTGCATTTCTCACACACTTTTGTTCATAATGTATGATTCCTTGTAATGATTGTATGTTATTATATTATTAGAAATGTGTCTGAAATTTTGAATGCATAGACATGTCTGTACTTATGTATGCATGCACTCAAACACGCGCACACGCGTGCACACTCGAATTCAACACACACACACGCACACACACACTCTTTCATTCACGTATCGTGTAGTTGTGTCCCTACATACTACTCCATAAGAAACATTTGTGTCGTATGTTCACATCTGTGATGTGCCTGTATTGTACTTGTGGTCCTGTGTTCATGCTTGGATTCCAACTGAAATTATTAAATTTGATCAAATCTATTACACACCTTAATCTAGGAAGAACAGACGCTTACAATTGTAGAGTGTCATGCTGGACACATGTCAAGCACACGCATCGGACACGATACTTATATTTTCAATGTACTTTCTAGAATATTGTGTGTTGGTGTGTCATAGTCATATCATGTCCGTGTCAATGAGTTCCATGTCCATGCAACATAGTCCTTGACTTCTTTGATATTATTAGAGTTATCAGTTCACTAAGAATGTAATAATTAATAATAGGAAACTATAAAATTGATTTATCAAAATTTGAACTTCTCTATTATTCATTTAAGTTAGATTGATAATTCAAATATTGTATCTATTTAGGAATTATGATGCATCAACTATTGAATTATATAAGTTCTAATCGAGTATTCATCGAATTTTCATCAATTACTAAAAAAAGGAAAGATGAAATGGGAGACATTGCCAATTGTTTTTACTATTTTTTGTAATTTTCAAATATCATTAATTATTAAATACCACCAATACAAACAATCAGATAATTCAGTTCCAAAATTCTTAAAACTGCCGATAGCCATATCAAAAAGAGCTAAGTGAAACCGTGACCGATATTGAGATTTCAAACTTTGGAGCAAAATGGTGAGCATCAAAAATACCCGGGAAACTATTCTCTTGGGCGAGCTGCAGTGTGACAGTAAGCCCATTAGTTTTCCTCAGATTTCTTCATACAGGGAAAAGTTTAAAAAATTTAAAGTGTAATAAGGTAATATATGCTGGTTCTGACATGACCATGACCTAAATAGCAATAAGAAATATAATTATTCTCCTACTATGATTTATTCGGAAGTAATATCACTGGTAATCTTTTATGAAATTGAAACAGCGTTGCTGGTGTTAAATCAGGTTGCATAGTGGAAGTTGAAATCAATAGTTATTGCTAGGGAAGTTGAAACACTAGTTTATAGACACATCAAGTGCATATGCCTGTTGTTACTTCTGAAAATTGCTTTCTGAAAGTGCTGGAAATACTTGGAAGAAGTCTCATGATTAAAATTTTTTGTTTGGCAAAGATTTTCGATTCATTTCATATGCTCATTGTAAACAGAATGTTACATGTATGTAATGGCAATTCCTATCGCTTTCTTGCTGATTCTAAAGGAAAACAACCTTAAATCAATGCTCTGTTGCATGTTCGTATTGTTATATATTGGATACTAAGACTTGTACGCTTTAGCCCATACTTGTGGAAGTACCTTTTGATATATCCTAAAAATTTATGTAGTGAACATATGTAAGACATAATGAGACATTAATAATCGTAAACAGTACTCAATATTAGAACATAAATAAGTTAATACATGAATGATGGAATGACATATTCAGTTTGATTTGTACCTGATTTCTACTTTATGTAATTTTATGTAATTTTTCTAAAAGGATACAACGGTTGTTCGTGGAAAAGTTTATCTTACACATAGGGTGTAATGTAAGAGATATAATAGTTGTCTACCTGATGTTTGATCCTCTTAGTTTGTATGATGTCTCGATCACAGTGAACGGTATGGATCATCAATTTGGACCCACCATATACCTTTAACTGGTAGGTGTGTGTCAACTCCTATTTCACTCTCTGTGTCTAATATAACATCTCCCTTATTCATGCAGCCCTCATACATCACACCCTTGTGAGCAATCGAACCTCTTATATATCACATCCTGTGTAATGTGACCTCTCCCTTGTTTGTGCAGCCATTAGTTTATGTAAAGAAGTTTAGTTTATAATGTTGGGCTGTAGTATTTGTCTAATTATTTGTCATTAATTGCATGACAAAAACATAACTGTCCTGGTTTAGAGGATTTGCAACATATTTCTTATTTTCTATCTGTTTTATTTTTTGCTAAAGCATGAAACTGGTTCTTTCAGCTTGAGTTCTTTTTAGGATGACAATTTATTTATCACGACGACGACTTTATAACAATAAGATAACCATATAATATTTCATTCCTTCCTTGACTGCCTACTTTTCTTCTCTAGGTTTTTGTAAGCGCCTTTGAATCCTTGATGGACTATATAAATAAGTTGTATTTTTTTTAGACCTGCGCCAACTTAATAAAGCTTATGTGCTCTTTTGATATATTCATTTAACTTCTCGTAATTATGCGACATCCTAACTGCTGTCATTTGTCTTCCTGCTTCTTGTGCTATTAACCTTGTAATTGTTTTCTTTTGGAGTGACTCTCTGAGCTGATATTAGTTCGGCCATTTCATTTCCTGTATCATACTTGTTAAAAAGCTGCCAAGGAATGTTTTCTCTTACTTTGAGTTTTGTCGAGTACTATCTACTTCATTTTTTTTCTCTGTAAGATTATACATCATTTATTTCCGTAGACTCCCTAGCATGTGGCCTTTTAGAAACAAACAGTGGAAGGTTAGGTACTTAATTTCATATACATGTACCTCCTTTCTTCTTTTAAACTGTCATTTTCTTGTTAATCTTCATCTTTATTATGTCAAACTTTTATTATGTCAATATTAGCTTTCCAAATGAGAAAAAGTACTCAAGTTACTTATATGATATGTTACTTTATCAATTCTTATGTCATTTTTCACTATAACTGAGTACTTGAATTTAGCGTTTTATTAATTCTTTACTGAGTTATTCTACTGTCTTTTGTTAATTGTTAGATTTCTATTGCTAATAGATGATACATACTCTTCATGTTGGTCTTTATAAATTTATTTTTTATGTTAACTTATTTTCTGCTACTTAGAAACTACCCTAAAATCTCTCATCAAAAGATATACTATTTTTTTCTCTTAAGTATCGACATGCGTTAGAAGGGATTTTAAGAACTTGATAGAAAAAACTTGCAAAGAAACACTTAGAAGAAGCAAGGAAGGTAAGGAATTCAGACGAAATATGAGTTTAGGGACCTCTAATTTAAAACCTTGCAGCTTTAAAAGTGTGATTTTAAGGAAAAAGTTAAAGCAAAAGGACCCTACCGTTTCTTCCGAACAGATAAAAGTTGGGGTTAAAAAGATGCTTATAGCAGGCAATACTATGAATTTTAATAAAAGAGTGACATATATTACTGATAAAATTATAGAAAAAATAGTACTTGTGGGATTTAATGATTTTTGGATATTTTTCTCTCCTTTTCAAAGGCCATCAATCTCAATTTTAAATAAATTTGTTATTAGTAAAATTCAGGATATACCAATTTCAATATATCTATAATTCATATTAAAAATATGAAGGTTATGCACCTATGTAGTATAGAAGTAAGGCGAGATCTACTAGTTGAAATCTTTCCCAGTAAAGATGAAGAAATAATAATAAAAGGTATACTGAACACAATAAATGAAGCTATAAAAATTATTAAAAGTATTATTCTGGAACGTTATAATATAAAGAATCGGACAGAAGTATATTGCATATTAAGGTACTAATAATTGCTGTGTTAATGGGTGCTGGTCTTCTTAATTATTATGAAATATCTCCTAAACCTGGAGAGGAGAGAGTAGTATTGTTGACAATAAAGAAGGATTATTAAGATTACACGCAGTTATTCTCTCTGCTAGATATAAGTTTACAAATAGAGAAAGATCTGACTAAGATATAAGTTTACAAATAGAGAAAGATCCGACTAAGAAATAAGTAAACTTGATTTCAGAAAAAAATGTGTTTGTTAAAATGCTTTCAAAATATGTATTGATCTAAGAGGGTTTCTTTAAGGAGGATCGGAGTATACTCCCAAGGCCCTACTTAAAGTGCATGATAATGAAGCAGTATTCGAGAAAGACATAAAATCTACGCTATATTATTTTTCATCTTTTCTTCGGCTGTGACATGCTTGATTTCCAGTGTGGCATGCTTGATTTTCAGTGTGGTTGTAGCATTTTACATGCAATTTGAGAATTACCTTTTTAATTTTCCGTTCTTCACAAGTATGTATATCTTTTCTTCCTGCAAACTAAAATATTCAGTTGCAAAACAAAGGTTGATTAGAAATAGGAAATGAGAAATACCAACCTAATTTGCCACCGTTCTTCACTTGTATGTTTATCCTATTTTCCTGCTGTTGAAGAATTGACAAGTGCTATGTTATCCTGGTGAATGATATTCTGCCGTTCCTTTTTCTTTTTCGAGAGAATTCTGTCCCCATTACTCCGCCTTCCATTAGAAGCATAGCTCATTCTGAAACCTTTACATGAGAACTTCCTATAGCTAATATCAACAAAAACTGACATTGCAAATATCATTAATTAGATAAACTACATTCTCTCACTGCCAACTGCAGTCAGTATGAAAAAATGGATGCTCTTCAAAGACAATACGAGATCTTAGACGGTTTTGAACTCTTCAGCAATGGAGTCCAAACTCTTCACTGTGTCTCGGGCTTCACTGCACTCACCAGCTTTAATGGCACAACGTCAGTGACAAACCTGTAGTTATTTCTGTGTCACCATCTCCAAGCAAACAAGAGAAAGCAACAGCTTCAAAAAAATTCTTGAAGATGAAACTAGGAAAGACTTGTACCATACTATTTTTTGCAGTCTTCTTTAGGTCATTTGCCATGCCAACAAAAATCTGAAGGCACCCCTCAACTTCACAGAACATGAGAATCTAAAAATGCTATTGTCTGGAAGCTCAACATAACATTCCACAGTCTGGAAGCACACTGGAAATCAAGCATGTCACAGCCCGAGAAAAAAATGAAAAATAATATAGCGTAAATTTTGTGGTTTTCTCGAATACTGTTTCATTACCATGCACTTTAAGCAGAACTTCAAGGGTAATTTGAGCCTCAAAAGAATCCTCTTACATCAATGCATAATGTGGAATCATTTTACCAAGCACATATCTTTTTTTTTTTGCTGAATTCAAGTTAGATTTTCTTAGTGAGATCTTTTTCTATTTGCGAAATTATATCGTTCAGAATACTTTTAATTATAAGAATAACTGTAAGTAAGCTTAATAATCTTTATTTAGTTTCAGCAGCAATACTCTTTTGATATACAGGTTTGCGAGATATTTCATTTTAATTAAGAACAACGCTCACAAACAACAACTGTTAGTACTTTAATATGTAATGAATTTCTCTCTGATTCTTCGTATTGTAACGATTTCAGAATAATACTTTTTATAATGTCTGTAGCTTCACTGATTGTGCAGTATACCTTTCATTATTTCTTCATATTCACTAGAAAAATTTCACCTAGCAGATCTTGTCTTCCTTCTGTGCTATCCAATTGAATAAACTCCATGTTTTCTAATATGAATAGGAGATACATTGAAGTTGGTATATCCTGAGTTTCACTAGTAGCAACTTGCTCAAAATTGAGATTAATGGCTATTCTTAACCTTTCAGGGAGAAAAAATATCTAAAAACTCTTGAATCCCACAAATTTTATTTTTTCTAGCATTTTATCAGTGATATCTATGACTCTTTTGATAGAATTCATAATACTATCTAATATATACATATTTTTAACCCTACTTTTATCTGTTCAACAAAAACTTTAGGGTTTTTTTGCTTTGACTTTTTCTTTGGAATCACACTTTAACTGAACCCATATTTTATTTCAGTTTTCTTACATTCTTTGCTTCTTCTAGGTGTTCCTTTACAAGTTGTTTGCTAGAAAGTTTAAACTCATAAGACAATTCCTTTTAACTTGCGCTAGTACTTAAGAGGAAAAGATAGTCCTCTCTTTTGATGAAAAATTTTAGGGCAGTTTATGTAATAAACAAATCACAACTTAAAGTAACAGAAAATGAGTTGACACAAAAATAAATTTATGAAAACCAACATGCAGAAGTCAAGTACTCAGGCATAATGAAAAATGAAATAAGAATGGATAAAGCAACATATTCTATAAGTAACTGGAGTAGTTTCTCTCATTTGTAAAGCTAATGTTAACACAATAAAAGTTTGACACAATAAAGATGAAGATCAGGAAGGGAATGAAATTAAGAACCTAATCTTGCACTGTTTGGCTCTGAAAGGCCACATGGCAGGGGGTCTACTAAAATAAATGATGTATAATCATACAGAGAAAAAGATGAAATAGATAGTAATTGGGAAAACTCAGAGTAAGAGTAAACATTCTTTGGTAGCTTGTTGACAAGTATGATCCAGAAATGAAAAGGCCGAGATCAACTAAGAGAGTAACTCCTAAAGAACGCAGTCACAAGGTTGATAGAATGAAGACAAATTGCACCAGTTAGGATGCCGCATAATTACTAGGGGTTAAATGGATAGATCAGAAGAACACAAGCTAGCTTTGGCGCAGGCGTAAAAAGAAGCGCATGTATAGGAAGAATGCAACTTATTTTATATAGTCCATTGAGGATTCAGAGGCGCTTACGCACGGAAAACTAGAGAAGGTAAGTAAACAGGCAAGTAAGCAATGAAATATCATATGGTTATCTTATTGTTATAAAGTCGTCATGGCAAATAGATTGTCATTTTAAAGTGAATTTAAGCTGAAAGAACCAGTTGAATGTTTTAGCAACAAATAAAATAGATAGAACATAAGATATATGTTGCAAATCCTCCAAACCAGGATAAATATGTTTTTGATATGAAGGATGAGGCTACTCCATTTACGTTCGCTTAAGTAGGCTGAGTGTTCCTCACCTAATACGCCTCGTGCTTGGAGTTTAAGAACAACTACCTCTTTTTACCATCAATATGAGGCAGAGCGAGAGCCTCAAAACATTACGTCAATTACTTCCAAAATGTCATTTTTAAAATTACATGCTTTAATGTGTACAATATATATGTTCCTGAATATCTCTTTAGTATTAATTTTACTGTGAGATTTGATTTTATATCCAACGCATAATGGTACATTTGTAATACATGCTTGCATGCCAAAAAAGTTAAAAAGAAAGAAGTAAATGGCTGCTCTAGAAAGACATGTGACGGATAACATTTGCATAATAAGGAGAAAGTTTATTTCTCTAGTTATAATATTACAGATAGCGTGTGGAGCTAACCAATTTAGGACCTCCAATAATTTATCTCATATTTTCTCCATCAATAAAATTAATTCATGTGTACATAGTGTAACTTTAAGTTTATAGGTAGTTGTTTTATGTTTATGTTTTTAAAGATTACATACTTAAATGTGTACAATATTTATGTATCTGAATATCCGTTCAGTATTAATTACAATGTCATTTGATTTTTATATCCAACATATGGATAGTATACTTGTGATATATGCTTGTATGCCGAAAAAATAGGGGAAAAAAGGAAAAGTAAAAATGGGTATTCTAGAAAACCATATGTGAAAGATAACATTTGCATAATAAGGAGAAAGTTTATTTTATAAATTTCATGGGGGGTATAAATTGAGTTTTCATGCTAGAGATGAAACATAGTTGGGCATAACAAACTTTAGTTTAGGAGGCTTTAACAAATCAAAGGGTCATACATTTATAGAAATCTAACGTTAACGTGCAAATAAATGTTACGAGGGAACCTTTAAATGGGCAATTTTTTAAATTTTTTAGAAATTTCCAATTTTCATGCTTTAATGATGGCAAACAGGAGACATTTCTTTTTTATGACATGAGTCTGCTTTCTCGCCCCATTTTAGCACAACAATTAACTTTCATTTTAGAAAATATAGCTGGTCGCCACAGGATAGGAGGCTGCAACAAAAATCGTATTATATAGTACAATATTTATGTCTCTCGAAGTTGGCCCATTGGTCAGGCTCTGACTTTGCTCCCTAGAGGTCTACGATTCGAATCTCCTCGGATGAACATTTGTGATGGGTGTGTAAGTTTGACGGTAATCACGACTTGTTCTAAAAAAAGTACAAAATATTCATGTTCCTATTGGGTGGGTCGCACACGACCCAACCATATCCCCCACGCGCAGTGGCAATGACTGGGAGAAGTACATATGTCGAGATCAACACTGCATTGTCTATTCAAAGTCACACTATTAAATGATGGACGCACCATCACGTGACAGGGGGCGAGGCACCTCCACGGTCAAGTTTTTGTTCACGCTCAATGAGATATATGTCACACACCTAATGCCTTCAGCGTCATGTAAGCAAGTGGTTTATGGGCTGTTTGGTATTTGGAAGAGAGGAAGAAGGAAGAGAGGGGAGGAAGAAATTTTGAAGAGATGAGATTTCTTTCCCCTTCCAATAAAATGTTGTTTGTTTGGGAAATTTTGGAAGAAGGAAGACAAAAAAATCAAAAAAATAATTAAAAAACCCAAAATAATGGGAGGAAGAAGTGCTCTCTCTCCTCTCCCCTGCTGAGCAGTGGCGACAATGGCGGCGGCGACAAGCGGCAGCAACAACGACAGAAGGCGGCGGCCAACATTTTTAATCGAGGCCGAAGAGATCGACGACGGGAGAAGGCACTAGGAGATAAATGATGAGAGAGATCAACGACTAGAGGGCGCAAAGTGATCGATGACGAGAGAGGGCGCATGAACGAGAGAAGTTTTGAAGGGAGTAAAAAAATAATTTAGTGTCTTGATCCTCGAGCTGCAAACCTCTTCCACTGGTTTTTTGAGGGGAATAATTAATACCTCAGAGTCATCTCATGACGATAACAATATAGATATATAGAGATTTCCAACTTTGAACACAAAATACAAGTATAATGCCCGACATGTGTTGGTCGCGACATGGCTTTCTATGTGCGTCCATACTACATAGACTGGTAAGCTGCATATGAGCCTTACTTTGAAGTGATCATGAATAATCACTCGTTTGTAATAGACTAATAGCTGCGTAAGGTCTATGTTGTGCGACAAACAGATGCATACACTTGTTTGGCCAAATAGTCAGCCGCTTAAAATCCTTTATCAAACATTGTTTTTAAAATAAGAAAATTCTGAATTAATCATTTAAACCACTGCTCAAAATCTCGGTATCGATATTGGTATGGGTCAATGGGTTTAAGAATCAATATCAGCAATATTTGGCCTTGATATGGATTGATATTTTGAGGTTAATACTGTATCGGGTACCTCAAAACCCAATATGATATTGCCAATATATATCATAATCGTCTAATATTTGAAACCATGATTTAAACATATGAATAGAAGATGTTCACGCTGGCCTTTTGGCATCAGCAGTGCTTTGACTAAGGAGTAAAGCTGCAAGTGCAAAAGAAGTTGGAAGGATTAACCAAGTTTAAGCAACCAGTTAACACAGACCCTTTATGAATAGGTTCTATGTTCTTCGTTGAGGAAACAATACGGAGGGGAGAGGGTTTGTCTTCGTGCATAGGAGATCAGATAACATGTAGATAAGTCTGCTTGCAGAAAAGAAGTTCTCAAAATAACCTAGGGAAAAAAACTATTAAAAGGAAGGACAAGGTCAGAAATAAGAAAATTTTGTCATCTTTCATAAACTGAAATTTTGTTGTGGTCACTAGTATAGAATACATGATTAATGGCGGTTAAAATCCGTCGTCATATATGAGATATAACGTCGGTTTTTTAAAAAACCGACGTTATACATGAGCTTTTAACATCGGTTCCCAACGGAATTGACATTAAAGGGCACAACTTTCAACGTCAGTTCCGCTTGGAATCGACATCAAAAGTGTTTATTTTAAATTATTTTTTTTTAAATTTCGTACATATAACATTCAGATTCAGATTCACAGTTATAAATTAAAATAAAGTATGCACCAAAATTGACCATATAAAAATGAAGCATACACAAAAAATGAGATTCACAGTCATCTTCAATTTATTAAAAATTTCAGCAACATTTCCTTTATATTAGGAGTCTGCCATGATACAATATTATCCAATCGACACATACGACCTAACATCATTAACACGCAGTGGATATATATATATATATATATATATATATATATATATATATATATATATATATATGCATTCATCCCATGCAGTACTAATATACATGCTCCATTTAAAAGCCACATATAGATTCAAAATAGAGACACTTCACTGGATCTGAACCCTCACAACGCTACCTGGCCGTCCCTCAGGCACCGCTGCCTAACTGGTCTCACCCGCGCGCCGCTGCCTAGTGATGAGATAACTACCAAAAGATGAAATTATTAGAAAAGTAGCACAAATATGAAACATGAAACAAACTAGTATTACAATTATGAAACATGAAACAAGTATCGCAAATATGAAACATGAAACAAGTATCACAAATGCAAATTTCATGTAAACCCTCTAAAAATCAAGTATCACACAATCATGAATATACACATCACTAAATCTGAACTCTCACCACGCTACTGGCCATCTCTCCTTATGTGCGTCCGCCTAGTCGGTCTCATCCGCGCACTGCCTAGTGATGAGATACCTACCAAAAGATGAAAATATTAAACAAGTATCACAAATATGAAACATGAAAAAAGGTAGTATCATAATTATGGAATATGAAACAAGTATCACAAATATAAAACATGAAATGAGTATCACAAATGCTTATTTCATCTAAACCATTTAAATATCGAATATCACACATCACAAATATGGGCCTGTTTGGTTTGATGAAAGTGAGAAAAAGGTGCAAGTGGGAAATGAGAATGGAAATTGTGGGAGTGTAGTGGGAAATTAAGATTTGTGCAATTTTCATTTTCGGTGTTTGGTTGTAATTTGAAAGTGCGCAAAAGTATATTGTATTTTTCAGTGTTTGGTTAGTAATGTGAAAGTAAGTGGATAAGTTGATAACAAAATTATCCACGAATAATATTAAATTAAAAATTAATTCTGAAGTGACATTTTAAAACTGTAATTGGACTGCATGTGGGATTTATATGACATCAAAACTAACTGTTTTGAGCTATAACTTATTACAAGTGAAATTTACATGACCACAAAATTAACCGAGCATCCTGAAAGTGGGAAAATGGTAGTGTAGAAGGGTGGTGTAAAAGAGAATGGAAAAGAAAAAAGAGTTCCATTTCCCATTTACGATTCAAAACAAATAAGAGAAGTGAGAAATAAATTTTCCCACCTCCCCACTTCCTTATAACCAAACACGCCCTATATGAAACCTGAAAAATACTTACTACTAAGCATGCTCTAGAATGAATTCCGCCCATTCTTCGCAAATATCATCAACTTCATCATTTCTGTATGTTTTTTTAATTAAACTGCGAAGATATTAAAATGTTCATCATGTTTAGTTTAATATTAACAAAACAACAAACAAGAACTTTATGTCAAATGATTCTACATGTATTGGAATGGGATTCCATTGAGATGTTTCTCCCTTTCATATACTTGTTCACCGTTAAAGACTTTTGGAGCTTTTTCTTCTTTTGTGGATTCATTAAACGCTTTTCGTAGCCTCCGATAACAGTGTAACGTGGACAAGAACCTCCGGGTACCAAGGTATGCTGTCTTTCTCCATACTTTAATTGAACAGAAAATGTGTCTTTTTCACATATAGGACATGCTTTGTGTCCTTTCACATTGTACCCCGACAAGTTACCGTATGCTGAAAAATTAGTTGATTGTTTAAAGTAATATAGCTCGAAGTGTGAAAAGTTCTTGACGACGTGCATCAAATACTTCTACCCTTTCCTCCCACATTATCTTTAGGGTTTCAATAATAGGTGTCAAATAAACATTTATATCATTTTCTGGCTGTCTGGGTCCCGTTATTACCAGTGACATCATAAGAAATTTGCGTTTCATGCACAACCATAGAGGAAGATTATAAGTAGTCAACATAACTGACCATATATTGTGTTGTTCATATTACCATGTGGATTCATTCCTTCAGTTGAAAGACCTAACCGGAGATTCCTTGCATCATGTACAAGTTCAGAAAACTTTCCATTAATTATATTCCATTGCGGAGAATCAGTCGGATGCCGCAACATAAATCCTCCCATCTGAATGCCACGTCAAGCTCTTCGCATGTTCTGCATTCTTAAACATGCGTTTAAATTTAGCTATTATCGAAAAATACCATAATACCTTAGTCGGAGATTTGTCCTTTTTTTGTACCTTGACCTTCCACACACCTGACATTTCTCTAAATGTTCATATTCTTTTCGGTACAAAATACAATCATTATGGCAATCATGTATCTTTTAGTAATCTATACTCATAGAGCGCATGATTTTCTTGGTCTTATACGTATGATCATGAAGTTCATTGTCATCAAAAAGCATATCTTTCAAGAGTTTGAGTAAGGATGTAAAACTTTTATTGCTCCACTCATTTCTCGCTTTCAAATTGTATAATCTTAATACTGCAGGTAACCTAGTGAATTTAGAACAACACAGGTTTTTCTGCATCATTCTTCAAGCTCTTGAATAAATGTGGATGATGAACAAAATATTCATCTACATTATTATGCATCATGTCTTCAAATTTATCATCCTCATCGCAATCGACTTCTTTCCTTTTATCACATCTTTTATTACTTGAATTAATAGATCTATCTTCTCTTGCACTCTCACCGTGCCATATCCATCTTGTAAACTTGTATCAAACCTATTAATGAATAATAAATGATATCTTAATACTTAAAATGTAATTTTATCAAGACAATCACATTTTATGCACAAACAATTAATACGATTAGGATTGTCAGCATGCTCAACAACAAAGTTGATAAACTTCTCTACACCTTTCTCATATTTGGTACTTAACCGATTAGCATGAATCCTCCATCTTTACTATGTCTAGATATAAAAAAACAATATTATTCATAAAACGTGACAAAAAAATCCAAAACAAAAAATTAATTTCCGATCCACAAGGCGCACACATATGAACACACATACAAACATGCGCACACGCGTCACATACATACATCACACACATACATTGCACACATCACATATTAGAAATACATCACACAAAAACACACACATAAACACACGAACACACACATGTACATTACACACACAGATGAACACACATCGCACACATCACACATCACACATACATTTATCATTAACATCGGTTCTATAAAGAGCCGTTAAAAATTATACTTTTTCTAAGAAAAATTTCACTAGTTTCACTAATTTAACACCAAAGCAACTTCACAATTTCACTAAAGCTTTTAGCACAAATTTTTTTTTACTAATTTCACATTCTTAGCAATTTCACAGTTTAGCACCAAAAATTTCACTAACATTTTTCTCTAAATAAAATATGCATGCGATTACGGAGTTCGTTGGAGGGGGTCAGCGGAAGAGGGGGGTTCACTGTAGGGGTAGAGACGGGGCGGCGAGAGTCACTTGGGGAAGAGAGAGAGAGGGCGAGTCGGGTTTGGGGGAGGAGAGGGGCTCGCCGGAGGTGGAGAGGGGTATCGGGCTCGCCGGAGGCGTAGAAAGGGGGTGGCCGGAGATTTTTTTTTTTTTTTGGTGGGGGGGGGGGGACACATAGGAGGGGTCAAGTTTTTTTTGGTGGGGGGAGAGGCGGCAGTAGGAGAGGGCTTGCCGACGAGGGGAAGAGAGCGGCGACGTAGGGCTCGATTTGTAGTGGAGGGGAGGGAGAGAGAGGGGCGGCTGGGAGGGTAAGGTTTTTTGACTTTGGGTTGTGGGGGATTTAACGTGTAGAGAGAGAGAGAGAGAGAGAGAGAGAGAGAGAGAGAGAGAGAGAGAGGCAGCGGGGAGGGGGGTAAGGGTTTTTTGACTTTGGGTTGTGGGGGATTTAATGTTCTTTTTGAACCGATGTTAAATCCAAGTGTTTTAACGTCAATTCATAAGAACCGGCATTAAATCCAAGAGATTTAACGTCGGTTGAAAAAGAACCGATGTTAAATCCAAGGGCTTATCGTCGGCTCATTTGAACCGACATTAAATGTCCTGATTAACGTCGGTCTAGACAAACCAACATTAAAAATTTTTTAAAAATTTATTTTTACTGTCGTTTTGTTAAAAAAATGACGTGAAATCTGGTGTCTTTTAATCTGTATTTTGTTGTAGTGTGTGCTGTTGCTGCTCCTAGTTAACCGGCATTATGGCTTTAGGCTTACATCATATGAGGGGAGAAAGACTGCCATGGGGAAGGGAATCCATAATGAAGGAGAAAGCCTTCATAAAGGAGGAAAGCTTCCAATTAAGGGAGAGAACATCCCATAATGAATTGATTTGTTGGCATTCTACTTGATCCAACTGCCCGTAGTAGATGAACATGAGCTTCTGTAAACCACTTAGCTCCTCAATACACCACAAATATCAGTTGCTGCATGCAACGCGTCGTCAGGCCCTCTTTCTGGTAGAACAAAAGCAACGCCCTCCCCTCCTTCATGCCATTGCATATAAGGAGAGAGACTGAATCAGTGGCTTCCCATTTGAAGTGGAGCAACTGCAGATTATATGAGATATGTTTAGATATTTTAGCTAAAGACCCAAAAGGGCCAAATCAATGCCCATCTGGATAAACATTTTAAGGTATTTGCGACGGATGACAAACTGGTGGCGAAAAGGTAACACAGCAAGATTGGTGAAGATTGAGAAGTGCAGCAGGGCCGTAAAAATATAGGTTGGTGATTAACGGAAGATGTAGCTGGCTTACGTTTATAGCTAGGCCAATAGAAGACTGGCATTTATAACCAGGCCAACAGAAGAAAGAGCTTTATGGAGATACACACAACTTATTGCTGTTTACAAATACTCAGCAACAGCAATATTAGAATTGACTCATTAGAGTATCATGGTGCAGCAGAACATATTTGGATTAGGACGCTGACATACTTTATTTAGAAAAAAGAGGCATTTGGTATACTGTTTTCGAATCCAAAAACATCTCCCTTGGGTCACACAGCTCCTTTTGGATCTCATAGATTCACAGTGAAGTGAATGTGACGTCCAAAGTTCCAAACCTTTTGGATCGTAATCCTAATGATTTCTACACTTCATAAAATAGGTGGAATGTAATAGAATTTTACCCAAAATGAAATTCACGGAATTTTCACATCAACAGTCCAAAAAAGCCCTGAGGAGCTCCAGGGATAGAATTTTCTCAACAATCTTTTGTTCCAAATAATCAATTGACACATAAAAATCCCTTAAGGAAAGAAATTTACTAGAATCTGAAAGTTGACCTCTACCTTTCCAAAGCATGCCGTTCAGCTTTTCACATCGTCACAACGCCACCTCCTCCTAGGGTGTTCCCTCATTTCTTCTGCAGCAAGCTTGACCCTCTCAGGGTTTGTTTGGATTTAAGGAAATGGTCTGTAGTGAGGAAGTGAGAAGTAAGATTCTTTTCTCTTAGGAAAAGGGCAATTGATTAGTAAGTTTTCTGGTGTTTGGATGGTAGTTGGAAAGTGTAATTGGAAAAGTATATTTCCTTTCATTTTTTTTATGGGGTGGAAAAGTGGGTTTGGAAAAGTGTCTTTTCTTTTCTTTTGTTTGGATGTGTTGAGATTTGTGAAGTGTATGGGAAATTGGGATTTCCATTGTTTGGGTAGTGATGGGAAAGAGTATGAGAAAAATTGAATTATTTCTTTTTCTATTAAAAGTTTTAAATTTTATTTTATTACTTTATCCCTGCACTGGTCCGTAGACCCGCTGTATGGACCAACGTTCATGTTTTTCTGTATGCATTAATTTGGTTATTTCATCAGATAATGTTTAAAAATTTCCATGTCGTTGAAGACCTAGAATAGATCCCGAACAAAATTACTACAGCAGCTACCACAATCAGTAATATAGATTATTAAATCAGATCCTCCAAATTTGCGATCTCTAGAATAAGCAAAGTATACTCACAATCAATATTGCATAATCTCTTGTCATAGCATGCAACAATATCATTACTCACTGAATTAATACTACACCGTTCTCGAATTTTTATTACAACTGATCTTCTAAAATTTGAGAGTAAACCACAACATACAACAATGGTGGTGTTGGAAGCTGTGGTGAGGAGTAGGATTTCGATGTTCTCCTTCCTGGCTATACTTTTGGTTGATCTCTGCAGCAGTAAACGACAGAATAAGAATGACATCATGCTGTGCATCAAGACTTAGAGCTGTTTCATGAAATTCGAGCCCCGTGTCTCTTCCTCTTGGCTCTATACCATCCTGGCTGTAATCAAAGCTCAAAACAATAAAACTGTTAAGGACCAGAGTAGGTGATATATACGCAAGAATGGTAAATCCAAGCAATGTTATAAATGTTCGCCAAACTATAACAGTGCACAATCACACATTAACCATTCATGCACACAATTTACCATCAGCTTATACTTCACTCCCAAACAATTTGGCAAGCAAACAATCCAATTGCAATGAATTCTTAGGGCTCAGATCACACTGAAAAAAGAATCAGAATACCAGACATGGTGGTGGATTTCCAAGAAGGAGAAGGTTATTGAGCGAGATGGTGCTCAATTTGATTGACGTCCAACCAACAGGAGGAAGGGGTTTCAATCATAATTGATTGACATCCAACTAACAACACATGAAGGGGTTCCAATCAAACCTGGGTCTCAATCCACCGTCAACATATCTCCAACGGTATCCAAACCTCGCAACACTAGATAACTTTTTTCAATAGTGCTTCATCACAGCCCAGGAGAAGAATGAGCCATGAGATAATGTGCAGCAAGAAGAGAGCAGCAACAAGGTAGACAAAGGCAAAGAGCAAGGGCATATGAGCCAACAGATAATGGCATAAATTATCACATATCAAGCAATACAAACAACAATCATATGAACATGTAGCAGTGTGTAGACTTTCATGCAATGCGTCATAAGACTGTATTTGATAATCAAGTTTTCAAAAATTAAATTGGCAAACTTATCCTTAATGAAGAGCAGGCCTTGCAACTTCTTCGACACCCTTCTCCATTTGAAACTTTAATCCTGTGTAAAGAGACAAGCATAAATCTAACAAAGTTTGATGGACATTATAGGATAGAAAACATGAATTGCTTCGTGAAACACAAAGTAAGATTCTTACTTGGATTCTTGAATTTCTCCCTAAAACACAGTTAATGTCATCCTGCAATTATATACACGATGCATACTTGCGCAGAACTTACCATTGCTAAATAAATTGACTTCCCAAAAATAAGCATTCAAACTATCCATTGGATATACAGCCCTAGGGCTCAGAACACATTGATTGCTTCATTTTGATTGACATTCAACCTATAATTGATGATGGGGTTTCCATCAATTTTGATGGATGTCCAGCCAACATGGGTAGGGGTTTCAATCAAGCTTGGGTTTCTGCCCAACGGTAAACCACCACAAGGCTTGCCAGCAGTTTTTTGTAAGATAACCGAAGCAACACCGGCAACTTAGATGCATGAAAGCAAAATAGAGGATGTATGCGATGACAAAAATCAAAGATGTTTGAGAAGATGAAAAAAAGTGTTGTTAGGCATGAGAAAATAGGTGTGCATCAATCTCATTGTGCATTTGTAGCAATCTGCATGCAATGTCATGCACAAAAAACAAAGCAATCAAGCAAAAAAGATATGACCAATAATGAGATCTTCATTCTGAATCTATGTTACTTATCTTTAGCAAGGCTCATCAGATTGTAAGACGGTGTTTAAATAGTGGATGAAAGTTTACGTCATTCAAAGCCGAATGGAAAATAAGGGGTTGCGTACATGCCACCTCAATGCTCAACTCCTCAAGTTGAGCGGTTGCGATCTAGTACGCCTCCAAACCTTGCAAGGTCGGCTTTCCAACATCCTACGAATCCTCATTGCCCACGCAAAACCCCTACAAGAGAATAACATCAGAAAACTTTTGAACATGGTTAATAATAAAGGATTAAGAAACATTTCGGGCAATCAAAACAATGTTTAAAGTAAGATGCTGCGATAAAAAAAATACAGTAGTAGAAATAGATAATAGCAGTTCATAGGGCCTACGACCAAAAATGTCGCAGGCAAAATGTATGTCAAAGCGAGAGCCTGAATAATACAATCCAATAATTCTCAAAGCGAAGAGGTGGTAAGAAATGAAATGAAGCCAATGGCCCCTGGGTCTTCTCAATCCAGTTTGTGTTGTTCCATGAAGCTGTAGAACTAATGGGCCCTCTCCGCACTGGACCTCCTGAGAAACCCCCCCAAATCTTGGGGTTCTCGATAATATAATCATAAGCAGCACGAACCACGTCATCGGTGAAGATGAAATAGTCGTATGTTGTACCTGAAAATACACCCAGTGGGGGGTGAATAAGTGCAAGGCTAATCTAATGACAAATGGTGTGGAATAAAAAACTAAATGCAACACACTTAGTGTAACCAAAGAGTGTAGCCGAATTCCCATGACAGGCTCTGGACTATCTCCTCTAAATTTCTCTAAATAAGAGTTGAGGTGCTATGTAAAACTCTCTTGGTTCAACACAAGTGAGGCACACAAACAATACCAAACATATATAAGATATGAACAATATGATGCAATGTAAGGTAAGAGAGAGTTAAGAGATAGTGGATCAACGCAAACACAAAGATATGTTTCGAGGTTCGAGCCACTGCTCTACGTCCCCGCCTTCAGACAGAAAGATTTTCACTAAATCGTCCACACAGGACTTCCCCTACAGGGAACCTCCACTGAGGATTTGGGTAATACAACTTTGGAGTACACAACTCCTCTCTCAAACAACCACAACCTCTACATAAGAGGCAAGGCACTAAGCAACACAAGATCAACCTCTCAATAGAGGGATAGGCACAAAGCCAACACAATCATCTCTCACTAGAGGGATAGGCACAAAGCGGGATAGGCACAAAGCCAAACAATAACAATCACCTCTACACTTAGAGGGATGGGCACTTAGCCAAACAACAATCACCTCACATTAGAGGGACAAGGCACTAAGCCAAAACTCCAACCTCAATCACCTCTACACTTAGAGGGATACCAACACAACCTCCACAATCACCTCTACACAAGAGGGATAATAACAAATACAAAGAAGGTTACAACTCTTGGTGGTCTCACTAAACCACAAACCAATTTTCTCACAAAACAAAGATCCTAATAGATATGATAGATATGATAGGTCAAGTGTGAGAAAACAAGGTGTTTGAAAATCAAAACACAAAGAAAAATACTTGGGAAAAATGCTAGATAAAGATAGAAATGAAGATCAAACCCAATATCCCAAATACTCTATTTTTCTTTGAATTTTTAAACCCTTGAAAATAAATAAAGAAAATCTTTTAGCCCAAAACTCTTTTAAAAACTTGTTGTTAAACACTTGTAAAGGTGTTAAAAACAACTTAAGAGGGGGATATTTATAACCCCTCAAAAATTTGCCCGTTGGCTGTCTGGAAAGGTCAGAAATGACCTTCCGGTCGACTGCCCGGTCGACCGGTGCAACGGTCATATTTATGACCGCTGTGCCTCCGGTCGACAGCCCGGTCGACCGGCCACAGCCAACGGTCGACCGTCCGGTCGACCGGCCCCCACCCGAGAGGCGTGCTTTCAGTTGGTCGACCGTGCGGTCGACCGGCCGAGTTGGCTGGCCATGTGCACCTCGTGCACATCGGTCGACTGGTCCGGTCGATCGACCACTGGTCCGGTCGCCGTCCGGTCGACCGCCAGTATGGTATGTCTGGGATTTTGGGTATTGAAAACTTGTTTTTTTAATTTCAATTAAATCACATAAATTCCACAAAAATAAGTTCTTATAAGATCTTTGAAATATAAATATGTGATTAAAATTCAACACATATTATAAACAATTTGAACCATTTTGTGATATTGAAATTTGGTTTAAACACAAAATTTGTATTTTCCAAATTTGGATTTTTGAAATGGAAAACCGTTTTCTCCAAAACTCATATGGATACAAAAATATGATATTGAAACAAATTTAAAGCATATTGTATATGGATAGAATCCAATATACATATAAGATATATATCTATGTTTTTAACATGAAATCCAAAACTGGTTAAACCGAAAACCAAAACCAATAAACTTTAAACTTGTGTGTGTATGTGAACTTGAGCATATCAATACTATCTAATCTTTACACAAGATCTAAACACAAACTAAAACACAAACCTAAGTCTTCTTGTCTCCAAGCTGACTCGATCCAAACACGATCCAACAAGCTTGACTCCAACCGAGTGCTAGATGCAATTTTGACGCGCGAGCTCTTAAATCAACACGTGAAAGCTCCAAACTCTTTTGTTGAAGCTAAACACCTA
The DNA here is from genome assembly GCA_038442645.1 of Agave tequilana. NCBI lineage: Eukaryota > Viridiplantae > Streptophyta > Magnoliopsida > Asparagales > Asparagaceae > Agave > Agave tequilana. The sequence continues at coordinate 202,116 of JAVJIF010005122.1, forward strand.
TTAATATCTTGGTCAATCAATGAAACTATTTAGACACAAGATTATTAGTAAACTATAACTACATGATTTAATCATTATCAAAACTAGAGTGATGGGCCTCTGGGCCAACAGTACCGACCATAGATCGAAGGCAATCGTAACACTCCGCTGCTACCTTTTTTTCCTCATGCACGGCATCCCGTCTTTTGTAAACCATCAGCAAACCTTCCTAATACCTCAAGCTGAGGATTGCTTTTCCCTTTACCGACAGTGCTTTGCGATACCGACATACTTTCAAGTTGGGTAGAGGACCGGCCTGCCTCAGGATGCTCTCCATCCCGCGGGGTCCTGGGTGTTGCTGAGTGGTTGGTTGACATCTTGTGAAATGTTCCCAGCAACTGCTTCATCGAGAAAAACGAGAACCATTTCATCGTAGTACTCAGTAGGCTTGTTGAGGTACGGCTCGTCGAGCTTGTTTGCCTACAAATTAAGCAATGTTATTCATAAATTAATCCTCCAACAACAGTCAAACTCCGAGAAGAATATAGGATTGAAGGAACAAATTGGTTATCACAATGTATGCATTATAAACTACTTCGTCGGGTATTTCAATGGTGCGCGGCTCCGGGACAAATATGACACAACCACTAAGCTTCTTCAACTTACAAATCCAGTTCCACCTATTCTGTCAAGTTCGTAGATGGTTAATGACGTGGGTGACCCTAAATTGGGTACCGAATCTCTCATTCACAACATTGGCGGTTAAAGAATGGAGGTTTCCTTTCACTCTTTCGCGGGGTTGTCCCCCCCAAAAATTTTCTCATATTTGCTTGCATAGTCACTCCATCTCATATTTGTCCCCGCTTTCCTCTTCTTTCTGCTATCTGCGGTAACTACACTGATGTCATCGCAAAAACCCTCTCCTGATATCGTCTACAAAACAAGCGGCAAATCAAATGATGAGATGAAATTTATGTAGATCAAATAATAGCAAAATTTTAAATTTGAGGGCCAGAAACTGGAAGACGTACTAATAGCAAATTTTTTTTTTAGATTCAGACATATAAATTCAAGCCAAAAAAATAAAACTATGGTAAATAGCATTTATTTCACATTTGTTGCATCTTTGGTTACATCAATTTGCTTCCTGGAAATCTTCCCACATATGTTGAACAATTTGTTCTCCTAAGTTGTACCCAATCATTATTTTGTTCTCTTATTTCTCTACGTGTTCGTCTACTTAGAGACATTTTGCGCAATCCAGTCGTCCTCTCTTGGGACAAACTTATCGTAATCGCAGGACATGATCAAATTATGGAGTATGTAACATGCCATCACAATGTGAACTTGAGTGCGGTGAGGGAAGAAGGGTCGTGACGCTAATATCTTAAATCTGCCTTTCAATGACCCGAATGCCCGCTCTACAGTCCTCCGAAGGGAGGAGTGCCGGTAGTTGTATAGTTCCTTGTAATTACTCGAAGCTCTCCCACTAAATTCGCTCAAGTGGTACCGGGTTGCGCGGTACGGGGCTAAGAAGCCAGGCCTTGTGTTGTACCGAACATCGTAAAGGTAAAATTTCCCTATGGTCCACAACAAAAAAGGTTAACGACTGCATTAAGGTAAATTCAAAGTTTATGCTAATAAAAAACCGACAAGCAACTTGATTGTACCTTCAGGGACTCAGACCGTTGGGTAATTGCAGTGCGTCATAAAGTACGGGGAGATCGTGAGCTAATCCTTCTCATCTCGCAAGGATGTATTCGAATCTAGGGTCAAAGTCAACTACTGCCAACACTTCTGTGTTGGATATGGCTTCCTTCCGTAGAATGGGGCCGACATCGCAGCGGGTACTGTTGCGTAGACATGAGTGCCATCAATTGCTCCATACAGTCCTACCCATAAAGTACTGAAGTGGTTAATCAACGAAATATACATATATCTTATTGTTTAAGATGATTATTAGGAAAGAACAAGTACCTTAAAATAATCACTAAACCTAGGGTCACAACTAATTTTTTTATGCACGTTCACGCTTGGCCCACGAATGTAGTCCCCTCTAATTTCTTCGATTGCATGTAGAACAAGCTGAAAATGGCGGCTTATGGTCTCACCGAAACGAATGAAGTTGATGCCCAACACTCTATTGCGGACGTTGTGGCCCACAGTGTGTAGGAACAAGGCTAGTGCTCTTAGATAGTTACATATTGTGTGTCATGCAAGAGGCCCTTACTCCTTAGCAAGGATGAGTGGTTGAAGAATACTTTGTCCATTCTGAACATATTGCGGCAGTTGGTATTACTTGACTCTAAAACTCGATGAAGGTACATGCCCCTCTCAGTATCCCTAATGCTTCTAGGTATGTGTTGCGGGAAATCCAAGCTACCAGTCATCCACATGAGGACATCATAAGCACATGAGCAAATAATAAGAAGTCTGATTTGTTCATCGTCATTGTCGAGATCGAAATCCAAGAAGGTATTCATGAACTACAATAACGTTTAGTTAAATTGGTTTTAAAAATCAAATCTTCATTTGCCAGTGACATTTAACAAAATGAACCCAATGTTGGCAGTGGCAAGAACACAAGGCATAATAACATGCATATAAATAAATCAAAAATTAAAGACATGTAAATAAAAAATTAAACCGACTGCACCAATTAGTTGCAATTATTCTGAAATTAGAAGGATAGAGTTAAGAGAAGATAATAGAAGGCAGATTCATCCTAGGAAGCTTGGCCCCTCCCGCTATATCCACAGGCTTAAACGTCAGTGCTGTACAACCTTTAATGAAAAAAATCAACACAAAGCACTATAAATAACAATAAGAGGATAGCAATTCAACTTTTCACTATCAAAGTTGCAATGATACCATAAAAAAGAAACTATGGAGGGATTAAGAAAGTAGAATGGAGAGCATTAGCAGCCTGGGAAGCTCGGCCAGTCCCTCAACTATCACAGAATTCAACACCCATGAATCTGAGCATCACAAGCTTCTAACCAAATCAAAAAAGTGGGTGTTTAATTGAAAGGGGAACTTACGAAATATGCGAAGTTATTAGACGTAGATTCCTGATCTGAAAGAGCCACCTTTGCTTTCTTCCTCAGTCGTTCACAACGAACACACAAAGGCAAAGAAGCAGGGAGAAGGTCCATGCCCTATTTATGAAGCCAAGCAACGAGACCTGCAATTATTAAAAGAAATGCAGAGGGACAACCATTGTTATCTCGTGAAGCGAAGGAGGGGGTGGGTAACAAGTCACGCCAACGACCAGGAGAACGCAGATTTGGGTCGCGGCTGCTTGTGGGAGACCCGTGGCTACAGGGGCGGGGGGGACGTCACGAGGACATGACACACAGGCTGTCCTTAGGGGTGGTAGCGATGGCGACGGAGTTCTGAAAAGTTAAGTCAAAAGGAGGAGGCCGTACAGGGAAAGGATGCTGCGGGCTTGAAGAACGAGAAAGAGGGTTGACGAGAATCAAGATCTGAATCTCGAGACAGCAACAGAGGGGGAAAAGTGAGCTAGAGAAGTAGTAGGGGACAAGTACTGTTGGTGAAGTTTTAGGCTATCGATGTGGACCAGATGAGAACAGTGGTGCCATTGGAAGCTGTGGAGGGATTCGATCTCCGGTGAATCTAGATAGAGAGGAGAGAGAGAAAAAGAGGGAGGAATAGAGGGGGGAATTTCCGGTGAAGGAGGACGAGTCTGCAGCAAGAATTGCCGAAATTCTTCGTCGAAAACACGTTGGAAAACAACGATCGGCAGAGAGATCCGAGAAGAATGCAGAGGGAATTGGGGGGAATGGGAAATCGTGAGGCCCACAATTGTGAAATCAGGCATGGAAAACAACAGGCTTACTTCACACGCCATCCAAACACCCAAACCCAGATTTCAAGGAAGTGGGTTTTCATTTTCCGCCCGCTTCCTTAAATCCAAACATGCCCTCAGTGACAGGTCACAACTACAACTTTGGCAGTGCAAATACTTATTGTTTAGATTTAGGCATACCGGTTGTAGGGCATCTTGTTGGATATCCGGGATACAAGCAACAAAAATTACTAACATTAAGAAACTCAAAAAAGATGGCCGGGAGATGAAATAAAAAAAGGATGTCAGTTAGTGGTGATACCTTCCAGACTCATCGAACTCATCGGTAGCCACAGTGCAACAAAGCCTGCAAAACTAAGACCTCTGGGGATGGAATTTTCTCAACAATCTCTTGTTCCAGATAAACGCTCAAGCCACCTTCATGGTCGCAACTGACTTGACTCGTAAAGTCCATAAAGCAAATATATATTTACTAGCATCTGAAAGCTGACCTCTACCTTCTTGAATCATGCCCTTTAGTTCTTCACACTGCCATGGGGTGACCTCCTAGGATGTTCTCTCATTTCTTCTGCGGCAAGCTTGATCCGATCAGTGAGTTCATAACTACTATGTTTGCAATGCAAATACCTACTATTTAGGCATACAAATTGAAGGGCATCTTGTTGGATAGCCAGGGACATGAGCAACAGAAATTACAAACATTAAGAACCTCAAGAAAGATAGGTTGGTAATAAAGTAAAAAATGATGTCTGATAGTCGTGATACCTTCTTCCACACCACCACTAATGGGACATGCTCTCATCAAAATTGACTCATCAGAGTAACACAGTGCATAAAAGCCCACGAAACTAATAACTCCGGGGACAAAATTTTCTCACCAATCTCTTGTTCCAAATAAAGGCTTCAGGCCCCCTGATGAGAACATCTGAGCCTTTACTTTTATTTGTATTTTAGTGTAATTTTTTTACTTTAGTATTTTCTTTTGTATATGCATGCACTTCAGTTGTGTAGTGGTGGTAGTTATGGCCATTATGTGTAGTAGTGGTGTAGTTATGAGTGTGTAATGTAGTGAGAAGTTATGGGTAGTTGTGTGGTAGTTGTAACTTATAGCCTATATGAGGCATGGTTGTGTGCTTGTTTGGAGATGATGGATGATAATGAACACTCTTTGCCTTCTAACATTGTTGCCTTTTCTTTGTATTCTTCCCTTCTCTCTACTCTTTTGTGAACAAGAATGATGAATGAAGAAGAAAAAAAAATGAAAGAATCTCTCCCCTCCCTGGCTTTCTTCCCTGGCCCTCCCCCCTCTGTTTTCTCTATCAGCACCTACAGCAGCAGCCAGTAGCAGCATCCAGTAGCAATTGCATCAGCAAGCAGCAGCAGCAGCAGTAGCAGCAAACTGCAACATCAGCAGCGGCAGCAGCAGCCGGAGGCCAACAACAGCAGCAGTAGGAGCAGCAGCCAGCAGTAGCCACCAGCAGCAGCTGCAGGAGCAGCACAGCAGCTGCAGCAGCAGAAGCAGCAGACCTGCATCAGCAGCAGCAGCAGCCTGGTGCAGCAGCAGCTTGCAGAGCAGCAGCGGTTGCAACAGCAGATCAGCAGCAACAGCACAATAGCGTCAGTAGCAGTACAAGCGGCAGCGCAGCAAAAAAGCAAAAGCAAAGCCAGCAGCAAGCAGCAACAGAGCAGCAAAAGCGATGCAGAAATGCAGCAACAGCAGCAGTGCCACAATGACAACAAATCAGCCAACTGAATAAATGTGGATCAACAAAACAGTGAATCAATCATTCACAAATTCAACGAGTCAAGATCAATACAGTTACGTGAAACGAGCTTCTCAGTCGGTAAAATTTCTTTAATGCTTAGATTATTGGTTGGATTACGCATCAGTTAAATCATCTCTAAAGTATTATATTTATTTCATGTTGTCCACTATATGGTGAGATGTGTGACTTTGCAATTCCTTTGATCGCCTATCATTGTATTGATAATAGAACTTGTCATGCATGATATAATTGTTGTAATTAGATCTTATTAAGATTAGAAATGTTCAAAGCTAGCATGCAATACTTTGTAGCATCCATTTGTTTGACATTGTTAGTTTTGAGTTACTTTCCTGCTGAAGATCTTTGTATTTGGTGAAACGTGGCGAGTTCGATTATATCACTGATTTCTCCACATAGCATGCACGCACCGTTTCACATCACCCCCCTTCACAGTCACAACTGATTGATTCGTAAGAATCCATAAAGCAAAGAAATTTACTAGCAACATTGACGAGGACATCAATGTCATGAGAGAAATCGAATTGAGTCTATTTTTTAAGTCTAGTGTGTTTTTTCTTTTATTTTATTTAGTCTTTTTTTCATGTTTAGTCCCGCATCAGTTATGTGGTGAAAAGTCAAAGACTTGTAGGCCTATTTAAATGTTCCATTGCTTTTAATAAAAATAGATTTGAATTTTGAGAAAAATTGTTTGGGTTGTTTTTTCTTGAGGGGGCGTGCCGCCCACGGTAGGGTGTGAAACCCTATCTGTGAAGCTAAGATTGAGCGTGCAGCGTGAAGCGGCGTGAGGTCAAGATCGATGAATGTGCGACGTGAAGCAACATGAGGTTCGAAAAGGTTTCATTTATCTGTTAGGTAATCATTAGTTTATTTTCTCTCATTTTTATCTTTTTTCAAAATTCTTAGACCCTTTTTTGTTTCACATCAATTTGGTATCAGAGTATGGTTTATGTAGGAAACTTGCATTAAGTCTAGCAAAATTTGAATTTTGTTTTAGGCATTTTTTAGAAAAATAGTTTTGTTTTCTTTTGCAAAAAAAATATTGCAGTTAGGAATTCTCATCATTCATTTAGGTCTTTGTTTAATGTGTCCCCCAACCGCCACTATAGATGTACGAATTTTTATGATCGTTTAGATTATTTTGGTAGTTTACGTGATCAAGCTTTTCTTGATTGGTTACACAGCATGAACGTGTACTTCCGCCGGTACCTACTGAGGCTGAGAAAGTCATATACGCTACTATGAAACCAATTGGACAAGCTAACCTATATTGGACCGATGAGGTAAAAAGACGAGTACTCTGTGGCCCATGACCGATTGAAACATGAGATAGAATGGATGAAGTACCCACAGAAAAATACGAACCACTATATTTCTACCAACATCAAAATGCATCATCAGTTAGACCTTCCCCATCTACTCAACCTCAAAGGTTTACTACCATTATCCCCCATCTAGGCATGATATTAAGGACACCAAAGACATTATCAAAAGTAACATCAAAGATAAAAAGCATTAATAGGGATTTTCCAAACTCAGTTCTATAATCAAGTGATACAGTTGTCAAGGTTATGGGCATGTTGTTGCTAACTGTCCAAGTCCATTTAAGATTGCCATCACTGGCAAAGTTTCCATGGAAGCCCCTAAGCCTGATAGCACATCTCTCCGAAATCACTCATGTGATTAAGGAGTTTAGTGTTGTTTTCCCGATTGCCGCGGCTATTGTTCCTTTTGTTGCGATCACAACTGCCGTTCATCATTTCCCTTCCCCGGCTCTACTGCGGACACCATTTTCTCCTCCTTAACTGCCGACCCCTTCTGACATTATTTGTTTCCTTCCTCCTTTATTGCCGACAGCGTCTCTTTTCCTCTTTTGGCATGTGTTAGGGCCATAATCAAAATTTTCCACTGATTTAGTCCTAGGAGCTAGTCTCCCAAGCTTGCCACACCATAGGATAGATCCTATCAAACATACTTAACTCGAACAACAAGCTGATGAGTCATCAATAGAAATCGAGCAAGAACGCTGTCTCAACAGACACTCACATTTACGAAGACGAGTTCTGGTCCGAAGTTATGACTAGAAATGTGGGTCAGGTCAAGGAATGCTATTATGGGAGAATGTAATATTATTCAGGTTGTCAACTTTTCTCCCTTATGGTTAAACAAAGGGTTGCATTCCATCACATTTTACCTATTAGGATACCTTTTATTCTCATTGTTAATATAACAGGTAAGCTGCCACGTTCATCTAGGCTGGTACGCCTAATAATTTTTTTTTGACAGGGGTCGATAAGATTGTTGATGCAGTAACCCAAGTGCCTAAAACTTATTTGTCCAATAAAGAGTAAAGCGATCTTTTATTACATGTTAGACACTAAACTATGCTATCAACTACTAGTATTTTCTGAGTCCGCATATCTGAGTCCGCGTCACATTTTTTCTCACGTACAATCTACACATGAGAAATCAGTGATATATTTGAAAAGTAACGATAACTAATTTATGAGCTTGCATCAGGAAGTTATTTAATACTCTTAGTGTTGACAACTTAGATGGTTCGGACTCGTCCTAAATAGTTTTCCCGAAAACTGTTAATGATTTGCATGCTGTAGTGTTGGGTTTTTTAAAATCTTGCAGAAATCAAATTACAATATTCATGTTATATATATTTTTAAAAATTTTGAGTTGTCTTATTTTCAATGTTGGGTATTCAGTGGATTACTAGTATTTGATTTTAATCCTAACAACCCACTGGTTGTAAGCCTTCCTTGAGCCATATTTTTCAAGAGTCCTCACATTGAGTCCACTGTCAGATATTTATCCCAATATAACAGTGAAATGTGATAAATTTTAGATAATTAAATTATCTAGTGTATTCTAATGATATCTGATTGTTCATAAATGAATATTTATTTAGTGGTGAGTTGTAGCAGGTAGACCCAGTTGTGTTGAAGCATTATGAGAACTTTCTACACCAAACTCGAGGAGTGGAGTTTTCTTTCACCTGGAGAAAATGTGCGGGCATCCGACGACCAGAAGCGCCACGAAGTTATTCATTTTGTTGAAGTCTGTAATTTTTATTTTATTGAGTCGAGTTATTTTTCTTTTATTTAGTAGTTTTACTTTCTTTTCTTTTAGTCCCACATCGGATGTGTGGAGAAATTCATTAGTCTTGTTGGCCTATATAAAGGCTAGATTATTGTATTGGAAAATAATGAAGTTGATTAATGAAAATTTGAGTGTTTTCAAAATGAAAATGTCTCTTTGAGTTCGAATGTGAAACCGGATTCTCCCGAAATTTGAGCGTGAAGCCAATATCCAGATTATCCCTTCCAAATCTTATTCCCACTTCTCTATTCTTATCCTATCTTAAATCCTAACCTCATATCCAATCCCAAACATCCCAATCTCAGATGTACACAAACAAAAAAAATAAAAAATACAAAAAACAAAAAAAAAAAAATTCAAAACCCTCCCCACGTGACCAGCCTGTCTCCATATTTCCCTCCACTCTTCCTCGCGTGCCCCTACCCCTTTTCTCTTTCCTCTCTGCTTCCTACAAAGAGAGAACCCACAACAACACTTCTTCGCCTCATCACGTAGCTACATCTAACTCATCCCCACTTCTCCATCTTATCCTCATCCAAGCACAGGAGTCAACCTCGATACGACTCTTCTCGTCGCGCGCAACCCGACAAGCACCGACTTTGTCCTCAACCGAGCAACGCCGCCTCACTCTCCCCTGCGGCTTCCCCCTCACTTCGTCTCCATCCTCTCCTCTGACCGTCCTTGCAGCAGCTCACTTTGTCTCCATCCTCTCCTCTGACCGTCCTTGCAGCAGCCAACAACAGTCGCTCTGTTCGAAATCCAACACCACGACACTTCGTCTTCATCTTCTTTCCCCTGTTGTCGTGCTAGGCCTTCCCTGGTGCCAACTTAGCGCGCCCGGATACAACCGAGCTTGTTCCTTTGGGTGAGTCCATCTGCAGAAATCACAACTCAAATCAGATAAGTTCAATTCGAGAATACAAACAGAGTTTGAAGATCAATAAGTTATTCACCACAAGATCAACAGTAACCATAACAATAGGGACCTGAGAACGAAGCTTCTCAGTCGGTGATATTTATTTTCGGCAATCGAATTATCAGTTAGATAACACAACTAATTTATTCTCGAAATCATTATAAAGATATTATGCTGTCCACTACATTGTGAGTTGTGTTTTTTGTTCATGCTTGTTAATTATTGAACTTGATATTGTAAGTAGGACTATTTCATGTTAAACTAAAAGTTACATTTGATTTGTCGATAATTGAAATATCTGGATTACAACTGCACTGATTGTTTAAACCCATCTTGTTACATCAGTAGTTTTGGATAATTTCATACTGAAGATCATCAATTTTGGTGAAATGTTGCGAATTCAAGCTTATCACTGATGTATCACACTATAGGGTCCCCATTTCACATCAAACTGATAGCTGCTTCTACCTTTTTGAAGCATGCTCTTTAGCTTTCACACCGCCACCTCCAGGCATGTTCTCTCATTTCTTCAGCAGCAAACTTGATCCCATCAACAACAACAGTTAACACAACTTACATGTTGTGGTGCCTCTAATGTCGAATATCTGAGGATATGCGTGTCAGAAATCAAACACAAGAACCTTAAAAAGAATGGCCTGGAAATAAAATCAAAAGGATATGAGATAGTGGTCATACCTTCTTCCACATTAGGTTCAAGCTTAATCCTCTGAACCACAGTTCATAACTGCAACTTTCACAATAAAAATACTTATTATTCAGGCTTACAAGTTGTAGGGCCTCTAATGTTGGTGTATGAGCATCAGAAATCACATCATTAAGAACCTTTGAAAAGTGTCCTGGACGTAAAATCAGAAGGATATCAAATAGTGGTGATAATCTTCTTCCGGAGTAGGGGGCTAACATACTCTTGAATGGTATTCTTACCGTCCAACGCATCTTTCCAGTAAACTTCATTCATTCAATGCGTCCCCTCCGAACAACATTATTAATCTCAGAACCCAAAGGATCCTGTAGAGAAAATTCACAGGACACAATAGACGGAAAGATGATATGCATAATGCATATGACTTAGTACACTTAAGAATTTAATAGGACTGCTTAAGACTATGGCCTCTTCTCAAAACTTAATAGATAAATGAAGGAAATAAAAAGATTTACGAATGTCATTAAATTTCAAGTGCCATCATGAAAGCAGCTCCAAGTGACACTGACGCATATAGGTTCTTCGTCAAGACATGTTTACGGTCACTTTATCCAATTATGACTCGCGAAAGGTCAAACCATTATGACCTTGAAGTAAAAATGGGTCAAAAGTACCAACCATAAGTAAATAAGTGCGCTGGACATTTCTATCAAGTTATAGGCACCATAATCTAACAGAATTGCCAATCTTGAACCGCAATTCAAAGTTCTTTATTCTGCTTCCAAAAGCAGGGACAAGAAACTTCATAAACCCGGTCTACAAGATTTTACCCCTTCTTTTCTAAGTTCTTAATGGAAAATAAGTTCGTCTTCAAGAGCAAAGCTGCAGCTACAGACCCCAAAAAAAAGGTCCATCTTACATGCATAAAATGCTGAATGTGGGAAAGACAGAGAGAAGCAGCAAGAACAGTCGACCACTTGCGCTGCTGCTTAGGCCCCTAGGCAGCTGCTAAAGTGGCCTTAATGATCAAAATTGAGAACCATGATGTTTTACGACCAATACCGTCATGCTAATCATCAGGAACAGGTGAAGTAAATCACATCCAGATTAGGAAAGATGATGAAGATGAAAGAAAGAAGAAAGGAAAACTAAAAACAAAGTAAAGAAATAAAGAAAAGATGAAACAAAGAAGAAAATGAAGGTGAAACATGGACCAATGAATTTGTGGGTTTGGTGGGGGATATAAGAACAAGAATAATTAAAAGCACAGCAACAACGACAAAGCTGTTATCCCTATTTTTGAGGGTTGGCAACATAAAAGAAGAGTTCATAAAAAAAATATTAGAAATGCTTGTTGATGGCTAACAAAGACCGACACTTTTGCAAGTAGTAGCTAGAGGACTACATGCAGGGAACAAAGACAGACTGTCACTCACAGGCCGACAAGTAGTTGGAGGACTACCACCAGGTGAAGGTAGTCCCTTCAACAATGAGGTTGAGGTCATTATATAGGATCCAGTGAAGTAGCACACACAAGTCTGGTGGGGTTGGTTGTGGGAGAATTTAGCTGTTTTCCAACGATGTTTCACACATCATATATTGTTCACCTTACCGACCTGAGCCCCCCACATGGACATGCAAGACTTCACTATTTGATGTAAACTCCTACCAAGAATCTAGGAAATAGCATGTGATCTAAGCCATATGTTTTCTATGTATGAAGGGCAAGCATGCACACTCATATCACTTACACATAGATAGAAACAAAGAAACAAACACATGCATGCGCACAATTGTGTCCTCTCTGGATTCCTAACATCCAGCACTGTATGCCATACAAAATCCAACCAGGAAAACTTGAAAATATGTTGACATCTACATCTACACATGGTAGGCAGATAGAAACAAAGCAACAAACACAGGCAAGCACAAAGTCGTGTGATCTTATCCGTATGCCCAACACTCAACAGTGTATGCAACTATCCAACCAGGAAAATTTCCAGATACATCAATGGATGTCCAACACCGAGCAGTACGTATGGCTATATACGCAGTCCTGCCAGGAAAACTTGCACAGAGAGGAGAGAGCTAGGGCTTTTTCTTAGATAAAGAGAGAGAGAGAGTGAGAAAGAGATGAACTGGGACATTTCATTCCTCTTTTTTGCTGAGCCACGTTATCATGCCACGTGTGTCGCCACATGGGATGCCACATCAGGGGGGAGATTGACTGGGAGATGAAATGGGAGACAAATTGCACTATTGAAACGAATAAGTGCTATTTGGCTCCCATTTCATCTCCCGGATTGGCTCCCATCCGACGTGGCAAGCCATGTCATCATGCCACGTGGGAAGCTGATCAGGAGCTCTCAAACAAAACCCTAAAAAATTTGGCTCCCCATTTCCTCCCCCGCCAGCCCATCTCTCAATTCCCCCTATCAGACTCTCTCCCCCAATTCTCATAGCCGCCCTCTCGAGCTCGCCACGCCACCCTCTCCTCCACCGATCTCGACCACGACATCCCTAAATTTTTACCCACAAACCCCAAACTCCCCCGCCCCATCTCTCAAATCCCCCCTCAACCTCTCTCCCCCAAATCGAGTTGCCGCCCTCTCAAGCTCGCCGCACCACCATTCGTCGAGCTCGCTGCGCCACCATCTGTCGAGTACTCACCGCTGTGACACTCTCTTGACCTCTTCCTCTTAGATCTTTTCCTCGAAACCTCATTTTTTGAGCTTGCCGTGGGCCTCTTGAGTTCGTTGCCGCCCTCTCGACCACAAAACAACTGCTGAGGAATAACCTTCTCAACTTTGAAGTTTGGCTGTTGTTTTTGGATTTGGCAAATTTAATGTATTAATCTCTGTGGCTATTGTTTTGAGACTAAAAAAATTATTTTCATTTTTTGTTCAGCTTGGATTTGGTTCAAAATCATTTTCAGTTTTTTTCAGTTCAATGTCTGTGTTCTTGAGTTGTAGGAATGTTTATTAAGTGGAGAACACCATATGTCCCAAGAGGAAAAATAATCAGTTAACAATAATGCTTATTAGAGTCATGGATCTAAACGTATGGGTAACTTTGAGCTTAGCTTAATTGGTAGTCTCTATTATTGTACTAAGTATTTGTGATTCAGGCTGCTGGAGAACCTGATTAGTTTGTATGTGTAGCTTTGTTATAGTTTGTTTGTCTTTAGTGCACATACTTTTAAAATTTCCCACTTGCAATGTTGTTAGGAGTTAGGATGAATGATTGAACTATGTAGCCTTCAATTTATCTCTTTTATCCAAGAATGTTTTATGTGGTTTTAAATCTAAAACAATTAATACTTAATTATGTTATTTGTTAAGACAGTATGGCAAATATTGAAGATTTGGACAATTTAGAAGAATTTGAAGATTTGACTAATTGTTCAATTGATGAGAATTATGAATTGTGTCTGCAGATTGAGCCTAAAGTTGGGATGGAATTTGATGGGATAGAAGAGTTGGAGAAGTTCTATAGAAAATATGCAAAGACTTGTGGACTTCCAGTTAGGAATCCGCAAAGAAGAATGTTGATGGGATTGTTAGAAGTGTAACTATTACATGTTCTCGAGGTGGCAAACATGAAAATACCTCTCAAAATCCCTTAAAACCCCAAGCGAGCTACAAAATTGGGTGTATTGCTTACTTAACAAGTTTCAATCTATATGAAAGATGGCAGATTTCTGTGGTTGTTCTTGATCATAATCATAAGATGAGCCCGACCAAAAGTCGTTTCTTTCGTTGCAATCGAAGTAATAAGTGCACATGTGAGGCATTAAATCAATCTTAATGACCAAGCGGGAATTAGGATGAACAAAAATTTTGGCTCATTGGTACATGAATATGATGGATATGAGAATATATCGTGTGATGAAAAGGATTGCAGAAATTTAGTTGAAGAATCAAGGTGTCTACGACTTGGCGAAGGAGATGATTCAGTGATTATGAGATATTTTTCAAGGATTGTTGCAAAAAACTAAGGTTTATTTTTGACATTCAGTTGGATGATGAGGATCATTTGAAAAATGTATTTTGAGCAGATGATAAGAGCAGAGAAGCATAGGAGTTTGGTGAGGTTTTCACTTTCGATACCACCTACTTGACAAACAAGTATGATATGCCTTTTGCTCCATTTGTTGGCGTTAACCATCATGGACAATCAATTTTACTTGGATGTGGGTTGATTTCAAAAGAAGACGGAGACTTTTGTTTGACTATTCAATAAGTAGCTTGAATGTATGGATGGATGTGCTCCGCAGAGGATAATTATTGATCAAGATAGAGCAATGAAAAATACAATTGAGATTGTTTCCTATTAGGCACAGATGGTGTTTGTGGCATATGATGGAAAAGCTATCAGAAAAGTTAGGAAGGTACATTGAATATGAAGCCATTCAATTCTACTATGAAAAGAGCGGTGTATGATATAAAGATTCCAGTTGACACATGCATTGGAGGATTGTGAATGGTTTGAGTGAGTTGTACAAGGAGAGAAAGCGATGGGTATCTTGTTATGTCAAAAATAGCTTTTGGGTAGGAATGTCAGCTACTCAACGAAGTGAAAGTTTGAATGCATTTTTGATGAATATGTCCATTCAAAAACAAGTTTGAAGCAGTTTGCTGAGCAGTATGAAAATGCATTAAAAACAAGGTGGAAAAGAAGACACGGTCCGATGCTGACTCATTTTCAAAACAAATGTCTTCTGCAGCTAATTACATGATAGAAAGACAGATTCAGGAAGTCTACACTCTATCAAAATTTGAAGAATTTTAAGCTGAGTTAACTGGGAAAATTTATTGTGAAATAGTCAACTAGCGCGACGGTCCAGGGGTGGTTGAGTATCTCATTCGAGAGTCTTTTTGGTTGGAGGACAGCAGGATGCTTCCGAAATTCGTTAATGTTTCCTTTCATGCAGAGAATTGTGAAGTTCAAAGTACATGTTAGTTGTTTGAGTTCAAATGTATACTTTGCAGGCATGTCCCTACTATTTTTATTGGTCATAAAGTCGGCTTACTTCTAGATAAGTACATTTTAAGAAGGTGGAGAAAAGATGTGAGGTGAGCACACTCGAAGATGTAAGTTATATTTAATAGTTGAGAGAACACAACCAAACAATTGCACTATTGCGAGTTGTGTCTTGCATTTAGTTAGGTTGCAGATCTGGCAGGCCCCAATCGAGCATGAATATGATGTTAAAAATTGGATAGCCAATAAGTTAAAAAGACACAACTAAGTGAGTCAAGTGTGAAACAAAAAGAAGTTTCAAAGACTCACGAGTTCGTTGAAGAAGAACAAAAAGATGAAGAGGATGGATGGGAAAACATATTGGATCTTCTATCTAAGACTCGTAAAGGATGACCTAGAAAACATAAAATTAAACCTGCAAATAGGCAAAATCTGACCATGATGGCAATGTCCCGGTTAATAATGCAGCCCAAGATCAGGCAAAACAATTCACACAAACTCAAGTGGGTGATGGAATTTTCACTCAAGAGAGTGTGGTGGTCTCAAATCCATACATGCTACAACCAAATATGGTACAACCATGGGGAGCGTATCGGCTGACACAACAATTCACACAATCTCAAGTGGGTGATGGGACTTCTACAAGAGAATATAGTGGTCTCAAATCTTTACATGCTACAACCGAATAAACCATGGGGAGTCTATTGGCCAGCACAACAGTGAACATTCTTTGGTATGAAATATTCAAATGTACTGTAAATTTCTGCTTTTCTTTTCTTTGGTAACTGTCAAAAACTGTTTGTTTAGTGGACTTGCCATGTTTTTGTTGCTTTTGCAGGTTTGGCATGCTTGGACAGAAAATTGAAATTTGTTCTCCATTTCTGATTTGTTCTTATTGGAGCCGGTGGACTCATTCTTGCAATATTGTTGTTTGTTTCCTTCGGCATAGCTTAGTGTTTAAAAATTATTTCATTTTTCAAAATACTAACATTTCATTACTTAATTTCAGAGTACGTTGATGAAGCTACTCCAGTATTCAAACATTTGTCTGTACTGATTCAACGTGTATTAAGACCAGCATGATGATTTCCATGATGAAGTGCTTGATGCCTTGAGCTTTGTTGATGAGTGTATCCGTGATGTGTCTGTGAACAATGGAGATGTTTCTGGAATTGATGTTTATGTTTCTGGAAATTGTAACAACTCTTGGTTTATATCAATTTTCTGGTTTAGACGCCTGTTCTGTGGGATGCTTCCTAATATCTGTCTGTTAGAAATAACACAATATTTTTAAGTATTATGAAGTGCTTCATTCCTTGAGAAATTGCTGGTCTTGTGTTTGGTTTGTCCTTGTCTCTGATATTTAGCTTGCAGAAAAGAGGAAATAAGCATCAAATGCATAAGTATTATTTCTTTTGGTTTGTGTTGTCCCAATTGTTGTATCAGAGCAAACGTGCTTAAATTGATACTACATTGAGAACTTCTTTTAGCTCTTATAATTTTCAAGAAATTCCAGCGAATATAAACGCCGATCAGGATGCAGCAAATCAGGCTCTTGAATTACCTGTTAAAAGGTCTCAAGAACCTTCACAGAGTGAATCTTCGGCTGCTGCACCTGCACTCTCAGCCAGTTGTGATGGCACTGCAAACTCAGGATCATGCATCCAAAGCCAACATGTTTGTGTTTGTGAGCGTTTCCTCTAATGTTTTGGAAGTCACTTTGTGCATACCTGTGATCTTAGACATTTATAAAGCCTGCAAATGCTTCAACCTGCAAATGATCTACTACAGAAGAAAAGAGTGAAATTGAAAATTGAACAGTCAGTGAATCAATGTACAAGAAAGGACATTCCCAAACTTCTTTCACAAAAAATTAAACAAACTGTACGAAAATCACATTAGATTTTTAGAGATAACTTCATGTTTTCATACAATAATAATCTTACCAATCACAGCTACAACAAACACCAACAGAACAAATTTCAAAATTTTAAGTTTGTCTTCCACACAATTTTGAACTTTGTCATGCTTTTTTGAATGTTATCAATTGATCTCTCTGTCTTTTCTACTCTAATAAAGAGGTTGTCTTCCATCTTTTTTGTCACTTTCAAGCTTTTGTCTTCTGAAACCATTGAAAGAAGCCACATCCGGCATTCTCCTTTGAAATGAAGTTTGCACAACCATAACTTTTTGCCTCTGTTATTTTCTTTGTAACAAGTAGAAATCTTTAGCCTCCAAATCACAATGGCACCTGCGATGATTGATGCTCACTGATGCAGAGCTCATTTCGGATCTGTAGAAGAATCAACAAATATATTAAAAAAATCAACACTCTTAAAATTTCAATTTTACATGTTGGCTTTCACATTTCATTAAAATGGTTCTCAATTAATCATCATACAATAATATCTCAACATTATCTCTAATAAAGATTTAAACTCACATCAGCATCATACTTCCAAACCCTCAAGCAAACATCACATTCTCAAACATTTTCTCCAATTCTCCAACATTTTCTCCAGCAATCTCAAATTTTTACATCATCAATCTTCAATTTTTTTCAGTTGGCTTTCACATTGTCACCTTCAGTTTTTCTGTTCATTCTATCATTACGTATGCCCACACTCTGAAAATTCCCACCTTTGATAACCCAAGCAAAAAGGAAAAAAGGTGAAAAAAGTAAAATCATATAGATAGAAATTGAGGGGTAAGGAGTGACCTTTGAGAGATCGAGAAGGAAATTCTATTTGATATCACGATCGCGGGGGGCGGCGACGGGCCACGCACGGGCACGACGAATTTTAAGATAGAGAGAGAGAGATTGAGAGAGAGAGAGAGAGAGAGAGAGAGAGAGAGAGAGAGAGCTAGAGATTTTTGTTGCGGAGAGGGGGGCGCGACAAGGGGAGGGGGGCGTGACGAAGAGGGGATGTTGGGGGTCAAGGAGAGAGCTAGGGCTTGGAGATCTTGAGAGAGAGAACTAGAGATTTTTGTTGCGGGGAGAGAGAGACTGAAGCAGACAGGGAAGCGAAAAGACGAGCGACGCGGATTAGACACCGTATTAGTGCCGACGAACCCTCAAGAAGCCTTCAGATAGAGGATAATCACTCGAATCCACGAGCAAGCAACCCGAATTTACGAGTCAAAGAAAAACAACTCGACTGTAGATCTTCCGAGCGACATGACAATGTCCAAAATGTTCAACATGGTGGATCTCCATGTATATTACCCTAACGAGCAACTATATCCAAATGCTAACTCGTGGATGAGTTCTTTTGAAGAGGAAGGGACTGATGTAGGAGATCAAGATGAAAATGACTAATTTAGTTACTTGTCGACAATACTTTTCAACTATCGACAGGATTTTGCAGAAAGTCAGGGGATTACAGTCCTGTCGACAACACTCTTCACCTGTCGACAGATTTTTACAGAATGTCAAGAGATTACAGTCCTGTGACAACACTCTTCACCTCTCGACAGACCTAATGTGTATCAGAGTATCCTAGTTTGTTTAGGAGTTGTTTTCTGGATCCGTTTTGAATTCCAATTTGTTTTATTTTTATTTCTTTATTTTAGTTTCCTAATTATAGTAGTATTCTTCTTTTATTTGCCTATATAAGGCTATTGTATCTTAATTTTTCGGATCCAACTTTGATTAATACAATTGAGTTTTTTACTTTCCAATAACTTGTGG
This sequence comes from Agave tequilana, assembly GCA_038442645.1. Classification (NCBI taxonomy): domain Eukaryota; kingdom Viridiplantae; phylum Streptophyta; class Magnoliopsida; order Asparagales; family Asparagaceae; genus Agave; species Agave tequilana. The sequence goes on from JAVJIF010005122.1 coordinate 221,073, forward strand.
ACATAAGCGTTATCATTAATCTTCCTTATGATCTTGAACGACTATACTTTCTTGGCTTCAACTTGTTGTAGGACCCAACATGAATTCTTTTTTTTCTCAATTTTATCATTACCATGTCCCCTTCTTCAAAGACCTTTTCTCTCCTCTTTTTGTCAGCTGTGGCCTTATACTTCGCATTGAATTTATCCAACTTCAATCGAACCTCCTCTTGAACATCTAGTATTTGTTTGCCTAGAGCTAGTTGCACTACTAAACTTCTCTCTAATAGGCAGCTTGGCTAAATTTAAGATATGATGAGGTACCTTCTTATAGACAATAGAAAAGGATGACATACCCGTTGATCTGTTGATTGAGCTGTTGTAAGCGAACTCTGTTTGGGGCAAAACTTGATCCGATGCTCTTGGTTTGTCTCCACATATGCTTCTCAATAAGTTGCCTAAGGTGCGGTTGATAACTTCTGTTTGGCCATCAGTTTGAGGATGTGATGTGTTACTGTATTTCAATGATGTGTTAAATCTCCTCCAAAGAGTAGTCCAAAACATCGCTAAAAACTTGTCGTCTCAATCTGAAATAATGGAACTCGGCACGCCATGTAGTTTTACAACTTCTTGGAAAAACAACTCTTGGCCACACGTGGTGCATCGAAAGTCTTTCGGTAAGGAATAAAGTGCACCATCATGGAGAATCGATCAACTACCATAAAGATGGAATCCACTCTCTTTTTGTGCGAGGAAGACCCAACACGAAATCTATGCTCAAGTCTTCTCAACTATCTTTTGGGACGGGTAAAGGTGGATACAAGCCCGTATTTTGAGCTTGTCCTTTAGCAACTTGACAAGTCGGATAACTCCTCACAATTGTAGTCACATCCTTCCCTAGTTGGGGCCAATAATATCTCTCTTCAAGACTAGTCATAGTCTTGTCTCTTCCAAAGTGCCCTGCAAATCCGCCTCTATGCAAATCTCTAATAACTTTCTCCCTCAACGAAGTCCTTGGTACATATAACCGCCTTCTCTTGAGAAGAAATCCGTATGAAATATGAAAATCTTATACGGGCTGTTGTGACGTACGCTTCTCTCAAATTTAAGCAAAATCTTAATCTTCTTTATATAGCTCCTTCAAGTATTCAAACCCAATGATTTCACTTTGTAATGAGACCAACAATGAAACTGTTCGACTCAATATATCGGAAACTTTGTTATCTATCCCAGATTTGTGAAGGATCACAAAATTGAATTTCTCAAAGTAGGACGCCCAACTTGCATGCATCTTGCTTATGTGCTTTTGGTTCTTGAAGTGGTGGAGTGATTGATGATCCAAAAACAACATGAAGTCACTAGCTGTAAAATAGCTCTCTCATGACTTCAATAATCGGTACATTGTATATAATTTCTTTACATTTGCAGATCAGTTTTGATGTGCCTCATTTAACTTTTCACCGAGGAAGGGAATATGTCTCTTTTCCTGTGAAAGTACTCTTCCAGTGCCCATTCCACAAGCATCACACTCTAGCTCGACACCTTATCAAAATTTAGAAAGGCTAAGAAAGGGGAATTAGTAAGTTTCTTCTTGATGAGTTCAAAAGCCCTTTCGGCTTCATCAGTCCTGATGAAAGAACCCTTCTTCAAACAGTCTATCATAGGTGCTACAAAGCTACTGAAGTTGCAGATAAAATGCCGGTAGAAATTAGTTAGGACGTGAAAGTTTCTTGCCTCGGTAGCACTCTTGGGTGCGGGCCGATCTCAGATTGCCCTCACTTTCTCCTCGTCTACATGGATCCTTGTGAACTAACAACAAAACCTAAGAATATCAAGCTTGTAGTCATGAAGCTGCACTTCTTCAGGTTGATGTATAACTTATTAGCTTGCAGAACTGTGAACACATTCGGTAGATGTTGGAGATGCTCGGCTTCGCTTCAACTGTAGATTAGGATGTCATCAAAGTACACAACCACAAATTTTTTCAAGAAAGGCCTAAGCACTTGATTAATCAATCACATGAAAGTGCTTGGTGCATTAGATAGCTCAAAGGGCATGACCATTCACTCGTACAATCCTTCTGGAGTCTTGAACGCCGTCTACCACTCATCTCTCAACCTAATGTGAATTTGGTTGTAGCCACTCTTTAGATCGATCTTTGAAAATATGCATGGTCCTCCTAGTCGATCCAACATATTATTAATGCTAGGTATTGAAAACCGATATCGGATAGTGATTTTGTTGATGGCTCGGCTATCCACGTGCATATGCCAACTCCCATCCTTCTTTGACGTCTGTCACCGCACATGGACTCATGCTCTCTCTAATGTGCCCCTTCTGAATCAATTCTTTGACCTTCTCTTTTAGAATTTCACTCTTTTTTTGGATTCATCTGATAATGTGGGAGATTAGGTAGGCTTGCTCCAGGGATCAAATCAATGTGGTGCTGGATATCCCTCATGGGCGGCAGTTCATCCGGGAGCTCATCATGAACTATTCTTTGGAATTCTTCTAGCAACATCTTCACTTCTGAAGAACTTTAATTGCTGGGCTGGCTTCTTCTTTGACTATCAAAGCAAATTATTGCTTTGTCTCCTTGGACTCAACCAAGAATTCACCTTGGTTCATATCGATATGAACTTTGGCTTTTCTTTTTTAGTCGGCTTCGATGGTGGTAGAATAGGTTTCATGGCAATTCTCTTTCCCTCATAAGTGAACATGTAAATGTTCCTCTTGCCTCAATTGATAGCATCGACATCATGTTGCCATTGTCGTCCTAATAGCATGTGACATGCATCCATATCAACAACATCGTAAGTGACTGAATCTTGGAAAACTTGCCAATTGAAATAAAGACTTAACAAAAAATCATTATCTTTATGCAGGGACCCTTCTTTATCCACCCAATGGTGTATGAATAAGGGTGTTGCTCTGTCTGTAATTTCAAATAGCCCACCAATGTTTCCATCAGGAATAAGTCACATCGCGATGAAAGGCAATAAAACTCATTCGTGTGTGCTGTCACAGTCCTAGTATCTTGCCTGCATTTCTCAAATTGATTGTAGAGAATCTGTTGATAATCAGGTGGAAGGAATCTAACTTGTAGGAGTTTCTTCATGTGCCTCCATGTCATCACTGGTGGCTTGCCTTGACGCCTCCTTGTGATTTGCAACTGGTCCCACCATGCGTCCGCTTCTCCTTTGAACTTGTACGCCGCGAACTTAATATGCTTTTCCTTGGGGACGTAAGCCATGTCAAAGAATTTCTACCTCATAGAACCAGTCTAAGAATGACTCGATGTCAAGGTTCCCACTGAAAGAAGGCATCTCGATCTTCATCTTGTACTCGTTATGGCTTGGGTCCCCTCTTCTCCTATTTAGGTTAGAAAAAGGAAATCCTTCTCCTTTTTTGGGATTAGGATTCTCCATCTGCTTATGGCATCGCCCATAGGCCGTCCTTTCATCATAACCTTCATCTTCAAATTCATCTTCGGGATAGAAGGTGTTGGTAAGTTCTTCCTCGTCGGTAAGATCTTCATAAGGAAGATTTCGTAGAGGACGTCTTGGTGCTGGCGATGGTTGACGTGGTTGTTGTCGCTAGGTGGTCGTTGGAAAAAAATTGTTGTGGTGGAGGTTGTGGATGATGGTTACCTGATGGTGGTGGAGGTGGAGAAAGATTGTTCGATGAACGTTCACGCCTGCTACGGTATGCCCATCGGCTAGGCCTTGATCATCAAATTTGAGAGATAGCCTCTTGATTCTTGGACCATACTGCCTATGGTCGGTTTAAGAGGAACAAGTCTCCCTTCAACAGTGCCTACTCTCGCAGAGAGTCTGGACTGCTCGTCATCGTTTCCGGCCATCGTCGGAAAGTTTGCCGAAGCTTTGATGCCACTTGATGTAGACGGAGAGCGAAGAAGACGGGTGACATAGGCTAGATATCGTACCACCGCTAACAAATCGTGAAGAAGCCTTTAGGTAGGGGATAATCAACTCAAATCTATGAGCAAGCGACCCGAATGCACGAGTCAAAGAAAAATAACTCGAATCCACCACGAGTAATTTGAGAATAAAAACTCAATTGTATTAATCAAAGTTGGATCAAAAAACTGAGATACAATGACCTTATATAGGCAAATAAAAGAAGAATATTACTCCAACTAGGAAATTAAAATACAAAAATAAAACAAATTAGAATTCAAAACAGACCCAGAAAATAACTCCTAAGTAGGATACTCTGATACTTATTAGGCCCGTCGACAGGTGAAGAATGTTGTCGACAAGACTGTAATTCTCTGACTTTTTGTAAAAACCTGTCGATAGGTGAAGAGTGCTATCGACAGACTGTAATCCCCAAACTTTCTGTAAAAGCTTGTCGACGGTTGAAAGATGCTGTCAACTTGTAACTAAATTCAGCCGTTCTCATCTTGATCTCCTACATTAGAGAGAGGGCACGACAGCGAGGGGCTGAGAGGGCACGATGGCGAGGGGATGGAAACAGCAATGTTGGGGGTCGAGGAGAGAGCTAGGGATTTTTCTGAAATAGAGAGAAAGAGTAAGAGGAGACGCACTGGGGACACTTCATTCCTTTTTTTTTGCTGAGCCACGTCATCATGCCACGCTCATTGATCAGTTACATATATTGCATATACATTGTCATATTATCATATTTTTTATCTAATAAATCCTATTAATAAGTCTTATTCTTCTTTGTTAAATACAGGCCCATTGCTAAAAGAAAGAAAAGAGAAACAAGCCCAAAAGCCCATCAAATTCTGATTTAATTCAGAATAAATTCGAAATCAGGGAATCAGGGCAGGTCTTGGCAAATCAGAGAGGTTGAAAACCAGTTGAAATGAATCTTCCCAAATCAAGCAGTTGAAGCCAACAATCAAAGGCTATTTCGTCAAATCCTGGAGCTAAAACGAGAAAACCAGCAGAAGATATGGGAGAATCACCAAACCGGGAGTTCCACCATTTGGGTGTGGCCACCTGGCCACACCAGGGCCGTAGAAACGCGGCCCTAGCCACGTTTTCATGACCTTGTTAACTCTGTTGGGGGAGCGTTTGCTCCCCCAATCTTCCCACGACCTCTCCCCTCTGATTTTTCCCTATAAATACCATTTTCAACAGAGAAGAAAGGTGCGAAGAATAGAATTAGAATTTTTGTTATTCTTTAAGGTTTTAGGCTCTTTGTTAGATAGTATAAAAGTTATAACTTTGCTTTGTAATTTGTAGTTTAGATCAAATACCAATGAGAGAGAGGAATTGAGTGATTGTAATCTGAAAATTGAAGTGACATCAATAAAAGGATCAAGCTTTCTCTTCTACCACTCCAATTCACGGTATGTCTTGCTTTACTTACAAGTATTATTTTTCATCTTCCATGAGTAGCTAATTTCATTTTCTGGGCTCACTAATTACTCTCTTCTATCATCTCTCTCTTGATTGATTTTCATGAAAGCAACACTTTTTGAATCAGAAAAACATCTTAGTTAAACTTCGTTCTCGAAAGCACATGAGGATGTCTTTACTTTAAACTTGGACTTTCAATGCACAAATCTTTTTAAACTGTATTTATTACATACTTGCTTCTACGCGCCTGATGGTTTAACATTCTCTTTTTAGTGATTTGTAAAGAAAGGGCTTAAGATTTAAACGAAACCATCTTATTTGTTTTACTTGGGCATTAAAAGAAACTAAAAGTTTTTTGCTTATGATAAAAATGATGCACCCAAATGTTCTTGAGATAAGTACATAGTTGAGTAGAAAATTAGTGAGCTCATATCTTCTTCTTATATTAAAAAACAACAAATCACTTTTCAAAGCTTTTTAAATCACCTTTTCCAGATCCTTTTCCAAATTTGCAAATTTTCTTTTAATCATTTACCTTCTCTCCATTCTTCTTTTCAACTAAAAAACTAGCACCATTCTTAGCTTTCTAAACAAAACACCGAAAGCCTTTCATCGCATTCCTCCTCGTGAACACGACCCGTTAGCACAAAGCTACATGGTAATCCTTAACTCTTTCATCCTTTCAATCAAATTTTGGCGCCGTTGTCGGGGAGAGAACGGTGTATTTATTTTTTTAACAAGTTTGGTGTATTGTTTCAGGGACATTAAGATTCAGATTTAGCATTCAAGTTTTGCAGGAGAAGACTTGATATTCTGTGCCCTTACTCTCGAAAGTAGGAAACAGAATTTTAAGAAATTGCAAGTGCAAAAGTTGAAATTTTTGTTGGACTACTAAAACTCTTTTTTGCAGGACATATTGCTTGCAAAAATAAAGTTTTTGTGTGTTATTATTCTTGCTATATCTGCTATTCACAATTCCTGTTTTAATCCAACAGTAATATTAGTGATTGTTAATTGCTTAAAAAAACGTTTAGACTTGCATTCTAGGCATTTGTCTAATTACGTTTATTTTACAATTACTGTTGAAGATAGCTGGAGACAAGGTACGTATGCATAGCATATAGTTTAGGAAACATTCTTAGGTGATATTTTATTTTGAATGTTACTTTTTTATATCTTGCACACTTTGCACAATCAATTCTAAGGGCAAAACCCAAATCAAGATAAGGCGGGGAAGTCATTACCCTTCCTTAGCCCACAAACCATCTCTAAGCACGCACAACCTAAGCCTAAATAAAATCTGATAGACGTTGGCCTTAGGGACATCTCGAACTCACTAAGAGATTATCCTAAGGGGGAAGGTGTTAGAATTTGTCTCCTGCCAAATCAGTGTCTAGGAAAGGGATTGAGGGGTGAAACCCCGAAGGCTGATAGTTTGGCTTAATTAGGCCTGTCGCTTTTGCGCGGATAACTCCCACCAATCTTGCCCTGACCTGGCTGATTAGCTTGTGGTCAAAATCTGCATTATATCTCCTGTGAAAAATCAACCAGTTAGGAGTTATCTAGGTCAAGATTACCTTAGACTAGGCTTGGTTGTTTTCTCTTCTTGACTATTGGTGAACTTGTTTGTGATTGTGTTTGTGTATGCAAGTGTGGTCAAGAGACCCTAATTCATCTAGGTTAACTAGAAACACATCACCACCCAAGTTCGAACCAAGACCAAATTCGAATATGGCTCAACCGACATCTTTGCAGGATAGGTTCTATCCCATTAGAACCTCACTTCCATCCTGCATCCAACTTCCATCAGTTGGTGAACACAACTTTGAGCTTAAGCCACAGTTCATCAATACAGTCCCTAAGTTCCATGGCTTAGAGTCCGAAGATGCTTATTTCTTCATAAGAGAATATGAGGAAGTATGCTTAATGATGAAAATTTCACATCTTGCAGATGATGCTATTAGGTTTAGATTTGTCCCATTTGCTCTTAAGAACTTAGCCAAGAAATGGCTCTATAGCTTAGCGGTCGGCTCTATCACATCCTGGGATGGTTTCATCAAGGTATTCTTGAAGAAATTCTATCCAATTCACAAGACCACTCTCGTTAGAAAAAACATCATGCAGTTCAAGTAAGAACCTAGTGAATCGTTTTGGAGGTACTTTGAACGCTTCAAAGACCTCCTTGTCCAATGTCCTCATCGTGGAATAGAGAAATGGTGACAATGTCAAATTCTTTATGACGGTTTAGACACTCAACCAAGACCCTCTTAGAAAGCATGTGCCAAGGGGATTCTTGCAGAAAGATGAGCATGAAGGATGTGATTTATATGAGAATCTACCTGAAAAGACCATCCAATGGGAACCTACTAGTGAAAGCTCTAGGAATCTAAACTCTATCTCTTCAAAAGGAGGTCTCCATTCAATTGAATCATCCATAGCTAACGAGGCTAAGTTAGCTAACCTAGCGAGAAGACTGAAAGCTTTAGAAACTAAGGAACCCAGTCCAGTCAATCAAGTCAGCCCAAACTAATTTCCAACTCTTGGTTGTACTTATTGTCAGGCCATGAATCATGTGTTTGAGGAGTATCCTGTATTTCAAGCTCAACAACTCTTTTTTGAACCGATGAATGCGGCCTTTTCAAGGCTGAACAATGACCTTACGCTCCAACGTACAATCCTGGCTGGAAAAATCACCCAAATTTCTCATGGAGCTAACAAAATAATGACCACCCACGGTCAAACCATGCAAGCCACTTCCATCATTCCAATAATTCTTCCAAACATTAACCCAACTTTCCAAATCACCTTCAAAATTCTCCCAACAATTTTTCACATTTTCAACAAAATTTTTCCAACCAAGCTCCACAACCCTCATTTCAGAATTCTCAGCTTGAAAGGAGAATGACTGACTTTGAGAGAAATATGGAAAGGTACATGAAGAATTAAGATTCTCTCATGCAAATAATACAGAGACTAGAGGGTCAAATGAGCCACTTAGCCAATCCACAGAATGAGAGGCAAAAGGGTACCTTGCCCAGTCAACCAATTATTAATCCTAAGAATTCTCAATAAGCACATTTGGCTGAGGATCAATCATTGAATCAATGTAATGTTGTTCATATATTGAGGTCGGAAAAGAAAGTTGATAACCAAGTGTCAACACCACCCAATCCCAGTCAGCACAATCACACTCCAGCTTCTACCTCATCTAGTCCTAATCCTTCCAAATCTGACGAATCTGAAACAGATAAGTCGACCAGTCAGGTGTACAAGCCTAGAGTACCATTTCCTAATAGGCTAAAGAACAACAAGAAAAATTCACACATGGATAAGATAATTGAGATATTTAATCAAGTTAATATAAATGTGCCACTCCGTGATGCCATCTAACAAGTCCCATCTTATGCAAAATTTCTTAAGGACATGTGCACCAAGAAGAGAAAGACTAATGTACCCAAGAAAGTCTTCTTAACCACAAACATTAGTGAGCTACTATCGGGTCCAATCCCTGGATCCGGGTTGTCCCACCATTGCTTGCACTATAGGACAATCCGAGATTAGTCATGCACTTCTTGATTTGGGAGCAAGTATCAACCTGCTTCTATTCTCAGTTTATCAACAATTAGGGTTGGGCAATCCTAATCTAACTCGAGTCACTATCCAACTGGCTGATCGTTCTGTGAAAGTTCCTAAGGGGGAAATTAATGATGTCCTTATCCGGGTTGGGGAGTTTATCTACCCAGTTGATTTCATAATTCTTGAGACACAACCTGTGTCCAATCCTAAGGCTCAAACTCCTGTTATCCTAGGGTGCTCATTCCTTACTAATGCCAATGCTATTATTAATTGTAGGAATGGGTCTATGAGATTAAACTTTGGGGACATGACTAGAGAAGTCAATGTCTTTAACCTAGAAAAATGACCTCGTAAGATAAGAGACCAAACATTTGAGGTAAACTTTGTTGAAAATAATTGTGATGAAGAAAGTGAAGGTATAGAGAATGAGTCTCTGTTTCTTAATGAATTATTTAAGAATGAATGTGATTATATTAATGATAAGGCATATTCAGAGATCCTAATTTTAGAGTCCCATTTAAAAAAGGAAATTTGATTTGAATATCTTCACTTTCATTGAGCCAACTAATAATATATCGCATGAGAATATAATTCAAAAACCTCCGATTGATATACTCTTTGAAAATCTCTTCGAAGAAGAACTCATGTGTTTGGATGAACCAACTAGGGATATTTGGTTAATTACACATCTCCAGGAAAAGTGTTGACCTAAGCTTTGAGGAGATATATGAAACTGAGTTAGAATTTCTAGGCATTCATAATCAAGAAGTTCCAACTGAGAAGTGTGATGGAGATCAATTTTTGAATAATGAATGTAGTAATATGAGAAAGAAACACCTAAAGAAGGTGAGGCTGGGGAGGAAGAGAGCTAAAATGATAAAAAAATTGGCCTCCCCACTATGCCCTATAAAGAGGACCCATTGGAATGATGGGAAGAGAGCTGAGGGATGAGACCGAAAAAGAAAAAGGTGTGGGAGAAACTTGATGTTGTACATATTTTTGTATAATATATGCACCTCTTTTACATATCATTTCATACATCTATACATTTCTTTCATACATTGGGGACAATGCATGAGATAAGTGTGGGAGAGGGTTCTAACATGACTAATATAACTAAAAAAAATAAAGAAATATATATATTCTAAAAAAAACTTTTTGAAAGGTAAGAACAATATTTTAATATATTTTTTGTAAGAAATTAAGTCAATTTTAAGGAATAGAAAAATCATAATTAGGATTTCTTACACTTGGTCAAAATAAGATGACTTGTTTGATTTTTAGGGTTAGGAAGAAAATTTATGAAAGTAATTTAATCTAGATCTTTACCTTGATGAAATATGCACACTTTATACACTTACACACTTAGAGTTCAAAAACAAAGACTCTTATGCTTTATAAAAAAAAGAAAAAAACTATATATGTATAAAAAAATAAACAAATCTAATTATTGATTAGCTAGGTGCTTTGGCCTAAGCAAGCCTTGGTATTTATACAAAAGATAATTAGATAAGTTTGAGAAAAAATATATATAAATCCTCTGATTAAGCTGGGTATTTGTGCCTCATGAAGCATAAGTGTTCACGCCTAAAAGAGGTACATTTTATAAATAAAAACCTTAGTTTCGTGGCCTTGTCTGCTCGAGTGTTTAAGTCCTTAGGGGTGTTTTCTCACCTGGTGCCCTAAAACTGTCCGGTTTAGGTGTCACCGACTAAAGGCTCGTTACATGGGCAGATTAGAAAGCCTAATGGAATTCAGCAATAAATACCACCAAAAATAAATATAAATAAGGAATAGGAGTTAATGTTAAAGAACCCTTAGTCAAACTTCACAGTCACGATGGTGCATATGACTCAGGGTAAAGTAATAGATTAGATGAGAAATACAATTTGACTCCTTACTTTGATTGATGACATGTTTTTGAATAGAGACTAAGTTTAGGAATGAAAATTTTGATATTCCTATAACTTATAGATTACTTATAACTCTCACAAATATACTTCAAATATTTTCTCCTTTCAAAATGTTTTTCGAAAATACTAACATTTTTGCTCTTTATTTATGGATTTTATGGGTACAATCCACTGAAAACCCTCACGAGACAAAACTCGTCCTCAAGGGGTAATCAAGAGGTTTAACGGCTTGTTGCACATGCTCAGTGTAATCGAGTAACCTGCGAAAGTGGTCTAAATAATTGATTAGGATAAGTCTGATATTTTGCTCGAGGGCGAGAAAAAGATAAGTGTGGGGTGTGATCAGTTACATATATTGCATATACATTGTCACATTACCATACTTTTTATCTAATAAATCCTATTAATAAGTCTTATTCTTCTTTGTTAAATATAGGCCCGTTGCTAAAAGAAAGAAAAGAGAAACAAGCCCAAAAGCCCATCAAATTCTGATTTAATTCAGAATAAATTTGAAATCAGGGAATCAGGGCAGATCTTGGCAAATCAGAGAGGTTGAAAATCGGTTGAAATGAATCTTCCCAAATCAAGCGGTTGAAGCCAACAATCAAAGGTTGTTTCGTCAAATCTTGGAGCTGAAATGAGAAAACCGACAGAAGATATGAGAGAATCACCAAACCGGGGAGTTCCACCATTTAGGTGTGGCCACCTGGCCACACCAGGGCCGCGAAAACGCGGCCTTAGCCACGTTTTCGCGGCCTTGTTAACTCTGTTGGGGGAGCATTTTCTCTCCCAATCTTCCCATGAAGCCACGTTTTCGCGGCCTTGTTAACTCTGTTGGGGGAGCGTTTGCTCCCCCAATCTTCCCATGACCTCTCCCCTCTGATTTTTCCCTATAAATACCATTTTCAACAGAGAAGAAAGGAGCGAAGACTAGGATTAAAAATTTTATTTATTATTTAAGGTTTTAGGCTCTTTGTTAGATAGTGTAGAAGTTGTAACTTTGTTTTGTAATTTGTAGTTCAGATCAAATACCAGTGAGAGAGAGGAATTGAGTGATTGTAATTCGAAAATTGAAGTGACATCAATAAAAGGATCAAGCTTTCTCTTCTACCACTCCAATTCACGGTATGTCTTGCTTTACTTATAAGTATTATTTTTCATCTTCCATGAGTAGCTAATTTCATTTTCTGGGCTCACTAATTACTCTCTTCTATCATCTCTCTTGATTGATTTTCATGAAAGCAACACTTTTTGAATCAGAAAAACATCTTAGTTAAACTTCGTTCTCGAAAGCACATGAGGATGTCTTTACTTTAAACTTGGACTTTCAATGCACAAATCTTTTTAAACTGTATTTATTACATACTTGCTTCTACGCGCCTGATGGTTTAACATTCTCTTTTTAGTGATTTGTAAAGAAAGGGCTTAAGATTTAAACGAAACCATCTTATTTGTTTTACTTGGGCATTAAAAGAAACTAAACGTTTTTTTGCTAATGAAAAAAATGATGCACCCAAATGTTCTTGAGATAAGTACATAGTTGAGTAGAAAATTAGTGAGCCCATATCTTCTTCTTATATTAAAAAATAACAATTCACTTTTCAAAGCTTTTTAAATCACCTTTTCCAAAGCCTTTTCCAAATTTGCAAATTTTTTTTAATCATTTCCCTTCTCTCCATTCTTCTTTTCAACTAAAAAACTAGCACCATTGTTAGCTTTCTAAACAAAACACTAAAAAACTTTCATCGCATTCCTTCCCGTGGACAAGACCCGTTAGCCCAAAGCTACACAGTAATCCTTAACTCTTTCATTCTTTCAATCACTCATCATGCCATGCGTCACCATGTGGGATGCCACACAGGGGGGAGATTGACCGGGAGATGAAATGGGAGCCAAATAGCACTATTGAAATAAAACAGATGCACGCACACAGCCGTCCTTTTATCTGGATGTCGACACCCAGTAGTATATGACACTGGCATATCCATACGACTAGTGAGACCTCTCACAAGTTTTGTGATGTATCACACGGGGCTTGCACTTGTTAGTTATTTGTCTAACAGAGCTTGTATCTATGATTGCAGAAAAAATGAAGCAATTGATAATTCAGCACATGCAATGAAGGTGGGGGAGTGCTTCTGTAATATCTCCTAACTAATAATACTATATTTCTATTTTTATTAATGAAATTTAGATGTACCTATTGATTAATTTATTTTATACATGTGTATAGATAAATGTACATACATATTAAGTATATATGTTTTGATTTACATTTATACGATTATATGTATGTATTATATTTTATACATTAGTATTAAGATTACTATTATTATTATGTTATGGTTTGTATTATTCCTATTTAATCTTCTTTTTCAACCCATAATCCGATTATCCAATAAACCATAAACCATTTAACTTATAGCCCATGCTAATCAAGCCCATCTTTCTTTTTCTTCTTATTCCTTTTTTTTCATTTTCCCCAACCCAATCCCCATGATCCAAAACCTGTTAACCCATAATCCCAAATCCTAACAACCAAATCCAAATCAAATCCTAACTAATCATCTCCTAACTAAACCCAAATATTTCTTAACTCTAATCACAATCAAACGAAAACCAAATCCCTTCATAATCTTCTCTCTCCCCACAAACCACAGCCGCCATCTCCATGCCAAACACCAGCGCAGCAACGCCTCTCCCAGGCCATGTGCGCAAGCACAAGTACCCCCCAATCACGCACTCATCCACCCCTTGCGCATGGCATGTCCTCGGCAGCCCATGGCCTTTGCCCCTCTTTTCCCTTGCCGTAGGGACCCACCGGAGCCAGATTTTCTCCGTCCGCGAGCGCAAGGATACTTCACTCTTCTCTGACTTTCCGTCGACGTCCTCCGCGGCCTCCTCCACCTCCGCCGGAGCCTCTGTCGGTGCGCCGCAAGTTTTCCCGCGGCATGCGTGAGTTTCCTTCCCCTTCCTTTTTTTTACTCTATGTAAAGTATTCTCTACAGTCTGTGCAAAAGATACCCGGTTCAACACCAGATTTTCAAATCTTAAACTTCTCTTCCTTCTCAAAATATCAAACTTGGTTGCCATGTTCTTATAAGTATCATTTTTCATTTCAGGCTCAGTATTATCAAGCTGATAAAGCAAACAATATGTTAGAAGAAAGTTGATATGCATTATCTAAGGGCCTGTTTGTTTCGTTGCAAAACGTCGCAAGTCGTAAGTCGTAAAATGAGAATGGAAAAAGTGAACTGTAGCAGAGAAAATATATTGTGTTTTACGGTGTTTGGTTGATAAAGTGAAGTGTAAATGGAAAAGTATATTGTATTTTACGATGTTTGGTTGATAAAGTGAAAGTGTAAATGGTAAATTATATTGTGTTTTACGGTGTTTGGTTGGTAATGTAAAAGTGTAAGTGAAAAAGTTGACCACAAAATTACTGTAGTAGTGATTTAAATATTATAAATACTATTAAATTAAATCTACTATTACAAATTAAATTTTATTAATAAATTTGAGATAAAAAATTAATAATCTTAATATTTTATTTATAACAATAATATTAATAAAATATTAGTATAAATATTAAAATAAACTAAAATATTAACTAAATAAATAATATAAAATTTTAAGAAAATCTAAAGAACATTAATAAAATTTTAAGAATACTAATAAAATATAAATATTAAAAAATCTTACAAAAATAATAAAATATAGTTATAATATTATAATATTAAAAATACTTGAAAATTATTATAATATAAATTTTATTATAATATTATTGTAATATTATAGAAATATAAAATTAACAAAGTAAAATATAATTATAATTTAATAATAAATTATCATTATAGTATTATTATTATACTGAATTATTATTAGAATATTAACATAATAAAATATTAATATAATAATAAAATATATTATGATATTAAAAAAAGTATTTTTTATATTAAAAAATAAATAATTAAATATATAGTAATTTTATATTAAAGTATAATATTGTTATATTAATAAAATATTAACTCTAAATAAAATAATAAAAAATGGAATAAGTATTAATAAAATAATAAAGTATTAAATAAAATAAATACTATTAAATTATATTGTGTTTTACGGTGTTTGGTTGGTAATGTAAAAAGTGTAAGTGAAAAAGTTGACCACAAAATTAACTGTAGTAGTGATTTAAATATTATAAATACTATTAAATTAAATCTACTATTGCAAATTAAATTTTATTAATAAATTTGAGATAAAAAATTAATAATCTTAATATTTTATTTATAACAATAATATTAATAAAATATTAGTATAAATATTAAAATATAACTAAAATATTAACTAAATAAATAATATAAAATTTTAAGAAAATCTAAAGAACATTAATAAAATTTTAAGAATACTAATAAAATATAAATATTAAAAAATCTTACAAAAATAATAAAATATAGTTATAATATTATAATATTAAAAATACTTGAAAATTATTATAATATAAATTTTATTATAATATTATTGTTTTATTATAGAAATATAAAATTAACAAAGTAAAATATAATTATAATTTAATAATAAATTATCATTATAGTATTATTATTATACTGAATTATTATTAGAATATTAACATAATAAAATATTAATATAATAATAAAATATATTATGATATTAAAAAAGTATTTTTTATATTAAAAAATAAATAATTAAATATATAGTAATTTTATATTAAAGTATAATATTGTTATATTAATAAAATATTAACTCTAAATAAAATAATAAAAAATGGAATAAGTATTAATAAAATAATAAAGTATTAAATAAAATATTAAATTAAAATAATAAATTAAAATAGTAAAATATTAAATATTAAAACAATATTAAAAACAATAAAAAATTAAAGATTAAAAATATAAAATAATTAAATAAGAAATTGAACACTATTTAAAATATTAAATATTTAATAATATTAAATTATATATATTGATTATTAAGTAACTGTTTTGAACTGTAAGTGTACTACAAGTGAGAGTTACTTGACCACAAAATTAACTGTGGCAACTGCAAGTGGAAAATATGAGTGTAAAAGTGAGATTTACATGACCACAAATTTAACTGTAGCAACTGCAAGTGGGAAAAGAAGAGTTGCATTTTGGAACTTGTTTTTCAGCGAAACAAACAACGGAAAATGGAAAAGAAGTTTTACGACTTGCGTTTTGCGGCGTTTTGCGGCGAAACAAACACGCCATAAGTCTTGATACTGGTGGTAGAAAACAATGTCCAAAATATCTCATTACACAGTTATTTCCTATAAAACACAGACACACAAAATAAAGATATGACAAAAGCTGGTTGTGATATGGAGTTCTTGGAGATGCAGGTTCTCCACACAAACATTAAGTTGTTACATACAATAATATTATTTGTTGTCCTTTTTTTTCTTTTATCTCCACAACAGAAGTTTAAAAGGTTTAAACCACCTATAAAGTGAAGAGAATACAAGAACCAAGAAGTGAAATAGATATCCTAAACCCTTATAAGAGAATAAACGATTGCAAGTTAATCACCAACAACTTCTATATTGTTCACTAAAACTAAGGTATTTCAACGACGTCTCAGGATCCCCAACTGTAATTTTCTAGACATGTACTAGAGAGTATATGCTGTTGGCAGATTTGTATTAGTTGATGCGAGCAAAGAAAGGATAATGGCGGAAGTGAAAACATAGAAGCTTTAAAAATCTAAAGGATACGGATCTAGTAGGATAAATAACAAGTATTGAAGGAAACTTACCAGCAGAAACAATGAGGAACAGTTCACATTAATAGTCAAGAAGTTTCTTTCAAAAGAAGTGGTTAAGTATCTCAAAAAGACCAGTACATTTGTGAAAAATTAAAGGTAGTCAATTGAAGACAAGAGGGGAGAACCTAATGGTTTGGACATATTCAACAGACAAATGAAGTGAACAGTTAGTAGCAATAGTATAATACTGTTGTAGTTGAAGAAAATGCTAGAACTGACTTGGGTAAACTAAAAGTGGGCCTGAACTGAGACCATAAAATGGAAATGATAATTGCTAATTGTTTGGTGACTATTCTGACTAGAACTGTTTTGGATGTTGAGGACGTATTAGATTGATGTTATCTTATCGACAGACTGTTTTACTGATACATGGATATGTATGAATATAATACCCTTGACGCTAGTGTATACGATGAGACTGACTTCTGGACTATTAGGAGCTATTATTTTTGGATTATCGCATTGGTGAGTTGGCTGATATATTGATGATCTTATTGATATTGACTACTAGATGTAGAAGTGATCTAGATTCTATGATGATCAAGAATATTACACTCCTTATTTATAATCTTGATTATGGTTGGACAAGTCTGATTTGATGATATTCTCTTCCTTAATAGTGATCTCGGTATTCATTGTTTTTGTTGATCTCGAGGATATATATATATATTACTTCGTGATTGGTTCTTAACTATTTCAGTTATAGAGATAGAGTTATTATGAGAGTGATTTCATTAATATCGGTGATCATATTATATATCCAGAGTTTTATGGCAAGCTATTGAGATTCGGATATATCCGTGATTTAGAGGATAAATATGTCGATGATTTTGAGGATCTGAGTTGATTATATACTTTACCGGATTATTTTATTCATGACAGAAGGTCATTACTCATCCTGAATATCTTGATTTACCTAAGAAACTTGACTGATTATACTTGGTATCTACCTGATAACTATCATGTCCACGTTACAATTAATTGCTAGAAAAATATTATTACACGGTATCAACACTTTCATGTTATACTTGTTACATATCCTGTTATACCGATATCCTGTTCACTGATATTATATATTTCTGTTATACCGGTATCCTGATTACACATGTTGATATTGTTACCGTGACTACACCGAGTTATCCCAGTGATTCAAGTAACATGCACATTAAGTAATTTTGATAAATTAATAACATGACATTAAACAACTTACACTGGGATTGGAAAAATTGATGGAAGAGACAACGTCTATATTTTGGGTGGACCTAGGATATAGGTATCGCAGCCGAAAGAGGGTTCCACTGCAGGGTTCCCGTGGGGTGACTGGCACCCCGTCCTATTCCTGTTCCTGTTATACATGTTATACATGTACCTGACCTGTTATACATGTTCTTGACTACCTTATGGTAGGTCCTTGTTCAGCACCAGGAGTCTGGGTCGTGATCCGGGTATGCACGGGACCTACTTAAAGCATGGACAATGTCTCCAATCGATCAGTTTCAATAACTGAGGACCTCGATTGGCACATGTAGTAGGCGTAGTATGGGATGCGTCTATTACATGTGGCAATTGGTGTTCGCTGACATAATTAATAATGATAAACTGTTAATGTATTGTGACAGACCGTGATAACGCGACTGTACGTATATATAACTATGATAGACATATGATTGTATACATGATCGGATTGTATACCAGACTAGTGATATATGCTAGGTTACACGTCTTGACATTAGTGGTCAGGATACCAATTATATATCGTTCATACCTTTATTCTTGACATTGATTATTCTGTTATGTTTCATTTCAGTTATCATGTTGTTATTGATTGCGTTGTTATGTACGAACACCTTTTCCTTTACACACACACTCATTAGGTCGCTTCTGACGACCCTAGATTCGCATGTCCAGGATTTTTAGACACATTCTTATATTGTTCAGGTGTTCGTGATCGTACGCGTTATAAGAAGCTGGAGTCTCTCTTTTCTTGATTATAGGTATTCTTGCTCTTTTATTCATGTTATTTTCTGATTCTATCTTTATCGTTTCTAGTTGTCATTTCTTTCCTTTATTCATCTGCTATCATTGTGTTAGATATTTATATGTCATATTACAGTGATATTGATTTATCATAGTAGATTTTATAGCTTTTTCGGGTTACTTAAGGCATAGCGCTTATATGTGAGGTATTTTTCTTGCGTATATGCGTCGCCGACTCTCGTCGCCTCTCCGCTTCAGTGTATTTTGGGAAGAGGGGCGTGACAGCTTCAGAACCAAAACTCGGTAAAATTCAAAACCAGGGAAGTGTTTCAAAACAAAAACCTAGGCAGCAAAAAGAGGGCTAGATCAGGGCCATCTCAAACATTACAAGGGCCCTGTGCGAAAATTAAAATTGAGCCTTTTCTAATATAATTTCTCAACATATTAAAAATCAAACAATAGATATCTACATCAAACATTCCTTTGAGAAGTGTCATTTTTCTAACATGTTTAGATGCAAACTCATCGATTAAACTTCCATAGTTAACCTTTTCGAGAAGTTCATTTTAATCGCCATCAAAGCTAATTCATTCAATCTTAGAAAGCGTGAGACAACCTCTGCTCGCGCAAGCTGCCGCGCTGACAGAGGACGACGTAAGAACAAGGGGAGAGAGAGTGAAATAAAGAGAAATTGGGGGGGGGCGAGATAGAGAGGAGAGAGATGTGGAAAGAAGGATCTGATTATTAAGATGAGAGATTTAAACCTTTGGTCTTTTCATCTTCAAACTGTTAACTCTCTCTTTTTTTAAATTTTCAGATTTCAAAGTGAAAATGAATAACTCCCACAAGCTCCAAGGGAAGATTAAAGATGAAAGGCCAAGCCCGCATATGCTTTAAAAAGGAAAAAAAAAATAAATTTACACCCAAATGCCCATGCTTGCATATGCTTTAAAAAGAAAAAAAACAAAAACAAAATTAAATGTACACCCAAAAGCCTAGGCCTGCGTATGCTTTTAAAAGAAAAAATGAAAACGAAATTAAATGCACACCCGGGAGCTGGGGGTTCAAACCGGAACCTCAGGGACAAGTCAAGCGACGAAACATTGAGCTATTTTGGGGAGCGG
This sequence comes from Agave tequilana, assembly GCA_038442645.1. Taxonomy (NCBI): domain Eukaryota; kingdom Viridiplantae; phylum Streptophyta; class Magnoliopsida; order Asparagales; family Asparagaceae; genus Agave; species Agave tequilana. The sequence continues at coordinate 240,794 of JAVJIF010005122.1, forward strand.
ATATTCCCCCTCCCTGCCAAAAAAATTATGAAGGCACTCCACAAATTATTACAAGTTTGCCATTAATTTTTTTTTGACAATTTCACCCTTGGTGAAAAGTCCAAAATGCTCCTTTCTCCACCCCCTCCCCGGCCTCCCCCCCGACCTCCTTCCTCCTCCCCCCATCCCCGGCTCCTTCCTCCTCCCTCCTCTCCGGCCTCCCCCATCCCCGACCTCCTTCCTCCATCCCCCATCCTCCCCGGCCTCCCCCATCCCCCATTCTCCGGCCTCCCCCTGATCTCTCCCTCCCCCTGCTCCCCTTCCCCTATCCTGCGGCCTGTTCGGCCAGATCTGGCCGTACAGGCCGGGGGGTGGGGAGAGGGAGGGGGAGAGGGGCAAGGGGAGGGGAGGCTGGTGGATGGTGGAGGGGATGCTGGGGAGGGCGGAGGAGTAGGAAGAGAGGGGGGTGAGGGGAGGTCGGGGTGGGGAAGCGGGGAGGCCGGAGAGGGAGGGGGTTCACCGAGGAGGAGGGGAGGAGGGAGGGGGTTCGCTGGAGGGAATGGAAAGGAAGGAAGAGGGGGAGGAGAAGAAGAAGAGGGTAGTTTGGATTTTTTTTGTTTGTTTGTTTTGGTGCTTTCATCACATTTGTGGGTGTCTTAATCACTGGTGCCTTCATCCCATTTTGGGTGGAAATATCCGCTCTCACTACTTTGGCATGTTGTTAGAAGCACAACGAGTCTTTTATTATAAAGTAACTATTCTTCTTC